>CM053026.1:774932744-774985244 GCA_028564925.1 Lithobates sylvaticus | reverse complement strand
TTAATTTTTGGTCATCAATCACAAACACTTTTCAGCTCATGACTTTTTAATTTGGAATGTGTCCAAATAGTAAAGAATATCATTATGACTCCAGCATTTCTCATTCTTGTCCAAATCCTTTTGGCCACTACGTGTCTATTGATATGGAACTCACTTTTTTAAGACAACTAATAATTAGGCATCTAATTAACATCATATTTTTAGCCAAGCTTTTAAACAATGCTATACCTGGGCTCCTCCTCTTCATCCTGTGGAGGATCAGGCTCAGTATCGGTGGCCTCTGCTGATGTGGAGGGTAGTGTAGAGAGTGATCTGCGTGGTACCGTTTGATCTAACAAAAATTTGGAGGCTGTTGAAATACCAGAGCTTGGGAACATAGACGTCTTCAGCTGCTGCTCCAGATTTTTTGGATTCATCTATCTTCTTCCGTTCCCTGTTGTACATGCTTCTGAGGCCCCCAATTTTTGTCTTTATCAAACTGTAGGTTAATCTGGGGTACACAGTTTTTGCAAATTCAACCAGTTGACCAATTGCTGCCATCCTCTTGGTTTTATTGCAATAGTCTTTGTTTGACTTGCCACAGACAAGTGAGCTCCCTGTATTTTTCAATAAATTGTGTAAGGAATTTGTGTGAATTCAGACCTGACTTCATCGTTTTGGTGTCAAGTATCAGATGTCTGCAAAACATAACACAAGACAAACCATAATGAGTGGCGTATAGCTCATAATCGGCTCACAATATAGGCCTTTATTTAAGCAGTAAGGATGGGCTGTATGTTCAGGTCGATCATGAGTTTGACTTGAACATTGGCTGTTCGCCCAATAGCAAACCGTTTAGGTTGTTTGCGACAAATTCTAAAGCCGCGGACCACCCTATAAAAGTCTATGTGAGAATTCCAAAGTGCTAATTTTAATCAATAATGTGCAAAAAAAAGTGTTTTTTTTCAGGATTTTAACCATTTCATGACTAAGCTCATTTCTGACATTTGGTGTTTTTTGAGTTAAAATCTGTATTTTTTGCTAGAAAATTCCTTAGAACGAAAAGAAAGAATTATATATAATATCATTTTTAGTATTTGTGCAGCAGTGTTTTAAACGCAACTTTTTGGGAAAAAGATACTTTCATGAATTTAGAAAAAAACAAAATGGTAAAATTAGCCCAATTTTTTTATATAATGTGAAAGATGTTACGCCGAGTAAATAGATACCAAACATGTCACGCTTTTATAATTGCACGCACTCGTGGAATGGCGACAAACTACGGTACCTAAAAAATCTCCATAGGCAACGCTTTAAAAATGTTTTACGGTTACCAGGTTAGCGTTACGGAGGAAGTCTAGTGCTAGAATTATTGCTCACATGTGTGATAACACTGTTTACATATGCGGGCGCGACTTCCGTCAGCGTTTTCTTTGCTGCGCGAGCTCGCGGGGAAGAGACACTTTCATTTTTTATTTTCTTATTTATTTTATTTAATTTTAGATAATTAAATTTTGTTTTTTTTATTTTTTTTAATTTGATCACTTTTATTGCTGTCACAAGGAATGTAAACATCCCTTGTGACAGTAATAGGTGCTGACAGGTACTCCTTTATGGAGGGATCGGGGGTCTAAAAGACCCCAAATCCCTCCTTTGCACTTCAAAGTTTTCAGATCACAGAAAACGGTGTATCTGAATACAGTGTACTTTCTTTTTAAAGCGGAAGTAAACCCTCCTATCATTTTCAGCCAAGGAAGCTGCCATCTTTGCCTCTGTTTAATCTTCAACTGCCACAGTGCTGCACATGTGATCCGTTATGACACCAGCCATTGGATGGTTTGACTGTTTGGTTGAGAGCACAGCCAATGTGCAGTTAGCATTCACGGCATGCCTTTTTTTTTTTTAGACTGTTAAATCGATGGGTTTACTTCCGCTTTAAATCCGGCGCCATTGGCAGCCGAGTAAACAGGAAGTGACGTTGTGACGTCGCTTCCGTGTTAACATCAAGGAGACTGAAACCAAGCCTTTCCAGTCCCTCACTAGCCGCCGGAAGCGTCAGATGTTCGATTGGGCCTCCCGATGGAACTGGAGGCCCGGTAAGAGCAGAGGGAGGGGAGGGGACTGCATCGTTTGTTATACCTGGAAAGCCGATCGCCGGCTCTAAACAACGGTACCGGGATGATGCCTGCAGCTACGGGCATCATTCTGGTATAACCCCCGAAAGCTGAGTACGCATATCTGCGTACGTTCGGTGGGAAGGGGTTAATGTTTTTAAAATGAAAACAATAAAAGTGAAATATTCCTTTACATTTCGTACCTGTGTGTGTGTGTGGGGGGGGGGGGGGCGTGGTTGGCTGTGGATGTCTATAGTATGCCTGTAAAGTTGCGCATGTTTCCGTTTCCTGTGTTTTAAAAACAGTCCGAGAGCAAAATTACATTTCCAAAGCAAAAGACAGTCATTTAAAAGTACTAGCGGTAGCGACAGAATTTAGAAACGTACCTTCCCTTTCGTGTCTACTTTTGTCTTGCGTTCGTCTTGCGCCTATTCTGAATGTTATATTACATCACACATTTGTTCTTTATACATGGCGTATGCGTGAAACCTCCACTCTCCGAGCGTCATGACGCTGGGCCATGACCATATTACAGATTCTGCAATGCATCGTTGATATTTAACGTTTGTGTCCCATTGACTTTAATTTAAATTATTTTATTTTTTTCATACATGTATTTAGCAAAAGACAAGTGCAGTGTTTAAAGTTTCCGATCGTGTATGGGGTGGGGTTAATTGTATATTCCGATCGGACCTACGTACGGACCGCGTGTTAGCTTGACATACACTGCGCATGCATGAAACTCTGCTCGCATCGTCCGCCCCTGACGTTCTTTTTCTCTAATATTCCTGTAGTCTAAGTATTTGTATATGTTCATACACCTCAATCATTGTAGTAGTATGGACATATACATATCTAGATCTGAGAGATTTTGTACAAAAGAGGTAGTTCAATCCGCAATACACATTTATTGATAGGGTTACATAATATATATACAAATTACACACCAGACAGAATTTACAACACAATGTACAGTGTAGGTCCCCTGGATTACATGATATTTACATATTACTCACAGAACCATATTTACAATACAATATATAAGGTGCAAGTATAGAGTTATATTACCTGTTCAGTTCAGCCCATGATGACTGCTGTGTGTTTCCCCACCAGCAAAAGCCAACATTAGCTTGCTCACAAAGCATTATATCCCCCCCTACTTCCTGTAGTGTGGCTAATATAATTCTCCCTACCTAGTACATGTCTATTGGGCACAGCCTGATTGGATGAATCAAAGAAGGCTGTTGTTTACTACCCAGGTGAGATGTTATCAGGGAAAACAAAAGGCCAAGCTTTGAAGTTGAACTAATTACAGTAACACCAACACAACCCTCAATACTTTAAATATATATATTTCCCTCTAACTGAAATATATTTCTAATTACAATATTGTACAGATATTAATGTAGATTTCACATAAGCGCATAAGGCAACATTCCCCACCCCTTCTCTCTTCGGTGCGCAGTCGGAGCAAACATGGCAGAAACACAAATGTTGGCCAATGTGTCATCCAGTGAGGAGGAATCCCGATCTAGGAGGAGGAGATTTAAGGCCACTAACAACATGGCCTTTGAAGAAATCGTGGAGATGGTGGATATGTTGCGCATGGAGGATTACGATGGGAAACATGGCCCATACATGCATCCGAATTTGGTAAAGCACCAAATCCTGAGTAGAGTTGTCAGCACTCTGGAGCAGAAGTTTGGAGTACGACGGTCCAAAGACCAATTAAGGAAGCGCTGGTCCGACATTAAACTGAGGGAGCCGGATCAGTATCTCAAAATAAAGAAGGTGCTTCGAAAAAGTAAGTACTTAGTAAGTCGTGCGTTCATATTATAAATAGTAACTTGCATGCTGCTCATTGTGCTTTTCTTTACTGTTGTTAACCGTTCGTATGTATGAACCACCGTTCGTATGTATGTATGAACCACCGTTCGTATGTATGTATGTATGTATGTATGTATGTATGTATGTATGAACCACCGTTCGTATGCATGTATGAACCACCGTTTGTATGCGTGTATGAACCACCGTTGGTATGCGTGGATGAACCACCGTTGGTATGCGTGGATGAACCACCGTTGGTATGCGTGGATGAACCACCGTTGGTATGCCTGGATGAACCACCGTTGGTATGCCTGGATGAACCACCGTTGGTATGCCTGGATGAACCACCGTTGGTATGCCTGGATGAACCACCGTTTGTATGCCTGGATGAACCACCGTTTGTATGCCTGGATGAACCACCGTTTGTATGCCTGGATGAACCACCGTTTGTATGCCTGGATGAACCACCGTTTGTATGCCTGGATGAACCACCGTTCGTATGTGTGCTAAGTATACCTTTTTGTTTCATTCTCATAGGGAGAAAAGACTCAGACAACAGGATCCCAGGGTCCCCTGACCTCGTCTGGACTCCTAACCTCGCCAGCCTGAATGGCAAATTAGCCCCAGTGACCCCGAGGATGTGGAGGAAGTGGCAGAGATGTGCACCCCACCAGGTGAGTGTCTGACACCCCAGCTTCAGGTAATCCTATGTATGCCTGCATATTTCTAAATACATGTTTTTTTTAATCCATTTTTAGGTGATGTGCTGGTTGTGGAACAGGAAACAGAACCTTTCACTACAGACAGCGCATATATATATATATATATATATATATATATATATATATATATATATATATATATATATATATAATCTCATGTTCTTCATTTTCTGCTGCATGATGATGTCCACATTCCAATTTTAATGTTATTTTAAATTCATAGTTGTGTATGTTAAATTTTTAAACATGCCCAATTTAAAAAAAAAAAATATATAAATTATATATTTTGATGACCAAAAAATCAAAACAATATTTTGAGGGAAAAAAAATTAATAAAAAAAAAATCAAAACGCACATGTGAATGTGCACAGATTTAACAATTTGAACTAAAAACAATGTGTGGCTTATTATTTCAATGCTTAATACCAGTATAGTTGTTAAGTTGTAGTTACATTGACAGTGTACTCTAAAATGTGTGTACCGAGACACAGCACAACATAAGTTAGCTCAAAGCAAGATTGTCACCTCATGTTGCACATCAGGTTGTTTTGAACTAGTGGCAAAAAGGACAAAGATCAAGGCTATTTGTAAACATAATAAACACAGACAACAGTAGTTGAAATAAAATGGTATTTTATGAATAAGTAAAATATTTACAAATTGGCAAGAACATTTTGCTGCCAAGGCACTGCCCCTCTACCAACAAAGTAGTCCATATATTGTTCACGGACAAGGCGGGCATTCAGGGAGCCCAAACCAGTACGCACACTTTCAAGAGCTGGCATCACAGCATCTTCAGCTAGTCGGGAAAAAGGCTCATCAGTTTGCCCTGAGGCAATGTAGCTGGAAGCATTCCTCCTTAAAAAATTATGGAGGATGCAGCAGCATAACACCACATGGTTAACTTTATACTCCCAAGTTTATGGCAGTTAAGAAAAGCCTAAATCTACTTGAAAGAATGCCAAAAGCATTTCCAACAACCCTTCGGGCATGAGCGAGGCGATAGTTGAAAATTCTTTGTTCAGGGAAGAGGTTCCTCATTGGAAAGGGTTTTAGAATATGTTCCCCCCAAAGAAAAGGCCTCATCTGCCACAAAAACAAAATTTTGTCCCTTAATATTGTCCTGTGCGTGTGGCAAATGTAAGGTCCCTTTCTGTAGCTGATGATAAAATTCTGTACGCATCATCACGCCTCCATCAGAGTGGCGCCCATTCATACCAACATCAACATAAAGAAACCCATAGTTGTCTGACACCACAGCAAGCAGCACTATGCTGCAAAACCCTTTATAATTAAAATAATAGGATCCTGAGTTTGGTGGTGGGACTATCCTCACATGCTTGCCATCAATGGCACCTCCACAGTTGGGGAAATTCCATAAATTGTCAAACTGGGCCGCCACATCCTGCCATTGCTGGGTGTTTGAAGGAAACTGTGGAGTCAAACAAAGACAAAAAAAAAATAATACTTGAGCACATAAAATTGCAACCATATTTGACACAGACATTGTGGGGCAACATAATATTCTAACATTTAAATGTGTATTTCCAAAAAAAAAGTTACACTTATATGTTCACTCACCCCCTCTGGTGGCACATTATAAAAATGTTTGGGGGGAGGGAGTTGAATGGGTAGATGTTTTGGACAAGTATACCTCAACACTTCCATGAGAGCTAAATGCATTAAAATGTAAGTTTAATTTGGCCAGCCTATCCATCATTACAAGATTCAGGCCAGTGGGCAGGTAAGAAGTGGCATAATCCAAAAATAAGAATTTGCAGTGTCCAAATCTATACACATTTTGACATTCATCGTACAAAATAATAACAATGTTCATTAATTATGATTATTTGTTATGATGACGTTAAAAACCCAGGAAGTTGGCACAGCACAGAGATGGTGGGAGCAACTCATAATGCTAAAGTCATCATAACGAACGTATAATTTGTACATTTTGAAGGTAATCAGGCAGGCCCTTGCACTACATGCTTTTGAGTATTTAGGCAGCAATCTTAATTCGAAATATAAAGTACACTGTGTATGTGTTTAGCAAAATCTGCAGATAGAGTAGTTGTATCGGTTGACTCTGCATTTTTTTTAGATTTTTTTACATTTTTTTTTTGGGGGGGGGGGGGGGGTTGTGCAACATAAAAAAGGGAATAAGATTGGGGCACATTTTAGAGGGTGTTTAGGGTAAACATAAAAATTAAGCATAAAAAATACAGTGTTAAGTACTAGGCTAGGTGTGTATGGGCCCAGGGTAGCATGCTGGGGGGGTTAGTGAAGGAAAAATATGCATGTAGGTCACGAAAAAAAGAGGAAATTCATTCACAGCATATTACAAAAATGGGAAGGATGCAATACAAAAAATATAAAATACATTGGAAAACATGAAGGTGAGATTAAAGCAAAAACGTACACAAATATAGTCCTTCTGCAGGACTTGGATGATGGCACTACATGTCTCAGGAATAATGACTCCCAGAGCCTGGGGGAGATAGGGTGGTTGGTACTAAGGTAAATCTTAGCGAATCCGACCCACATCCCAGGTTATAGACTTTGGTACAAAATGTATTACTTATGCAAAATTAAGTCATCAGCTCAAACCAAGGACAATTTGTCCAAACCTGAAATTAAGTCATCAGCTCAAACCAAGGACAATTTGTCCAAACCTGAAATGGAGGCTCTAAGCTCTTTACAGGACCACCCAACCATTACCATAAAACCGTCTGACAAAGGCGGTAACATCGTGGTCATGGATAATGGCCTCTATGAAAATATGTGCAATAACATCTTAAACAACACTGACTGGTATTTAAAAATTCCAGCAATTAAAATTGAAAAATATGAGAAGGACTTCTATGAATTACTGGATCAGGCCTACAGTAGGAACATTATTAATAATAAGGCTGAATGGGATTTCATCAGAACACCCCATCCACGCACACCTACATTCTATGCCCTACCAAAGGTCCATAAAAGTACTACACAGCCACCAGGCAGACCCATTATTTCAGGTAATGGTTCTCTCACCGAGAAACTGAGCAAATTCATAGATGGCTATTTAAGACCACACGTATCCAAACTTCCAAGCTATATCCGTGACACACCACATCTACTGCAAAATCTGGATGGCATTTGCCTCCCACCAGACTCGATACTGGTGCCGATCGATGTTGAAGCTCTATATAGCTCCATTCCCCACGACAAAGGCCTCACATGCATACGACATATTATCAATGATGATAACCTTATAGACCCAAATACAAAAGAATTTCTTCTAGCAGCTCTAGAATTTATCCTTCACCACAACTATTTTACCTTCAACGGCTCCCACTACCTCCAGGTGCAGGGCGTTGCTATGGGGACTTCATGTGCCCCATCATACGCGAACCTGTACCTGGGGGAGTGGGAACAAATGCTACAATATTCAGTTGCTCTCGCTCCATATATGGAGAACATCTCGTTATGGTATCGATATATCGATGATGTTCTCCTAACCTGGAACGGCCCAGCAGAATCACTAACGTTATTTCTAGAACATCTCAACTCTAACGAGTTTAACCTATCATTCACTATGAGCTGGAATGCAGATAACATCACTTTTCTTGATATAACCATTCTAAAAGATAGATCTGGTAATCTCACAACTGGCCTTTATAGAAAACCCTCAGCTGGCAATACGATACTACATGCCAGTAGTTTTCATCCACAATCCCTAATTGCTTCCATTCCATACAGCCAGTACTTGCGCATAAGGCGCAACTGTACAGACAACCACATTTTCAAAAAAGAGGCAGATCTACTTAAAGCCTGCCTCCTAGAAAGGGGCTATTCAAATAAATGCCTAAAAAAATCATATCAACGAGTGTTGGGAAGAACCCGTTTAGATATTCTGTATAACCCTACGTCAAAGAAAAATAAGGCTCACCCAATCTCTATCATTACAAGTTTCTCCAAGCAGCATGTGGCGATTCGAAGGGTCATTTCGCTATTCTGGCACATGTTGACCATGGACCCCCACATTGGCCCGTTTGTACCACCTGCCCCCATGATTACTTATCGGAGAGCTCAATCACTCCGAGACCGTTTAGTCTGCAGTGAGTATAGAGGTGGAGGAAAACGCGATCCGTGTAAAAACAAAGGCACCTTCAGATGTGGTGGCTGCAACTACTGCAGATTCATCAATACAAACAAAAATATCACCCTACCCAATGGTGCACCTTACAAACCCAAACATTTTGCTAATTGCAATACATGTGGAGTAGTATATCTTCTACTTTGCGAATGCAATAGTTTTTACATTGGGAAAACGATACAAGAATTTTGGCGAAGGGCCTATAAACATATTCTGTCAATGAGAACATGCAACCCTAACTTACCATTAGGTAGACATGTCACAATGATACATGAGGGATTATGCCCAAATTTCTCCTTCCTGATCCTGGATCGCGTACATCAGGGTATACGGGGAGGAGATACCAACAATCTCCTGATGCAAGTAGAGCAAAAATGGATTTTAAAACTAAAGGCAACTTTGGCGCCAGGGTTAAATGGGACCACTTCCTTTAAACCGTTCCTGGAGGGTTTCTCCTCAGGGGGCTCTGAGTGGGAACCCCCAGATCAATAAGGGTAACTAGTAAGGATCCCACTATGTACGTATCCTAGGGGATCCCCTGTGTCCCCGATCTCACTCCGTTTCCGTTAGGTAAATATTGCCCCTTAATATATATTTATGTGCCATCTCCTAACCATGATCTGTAAATTATTTTACCTCTTATATTGTCCCTAAAGGGAAAAAGAAGGGAAGAAAAGTGTTCTGCATTTGCTGCATGTCCATGCCATTCTGCACAGAACACCATGGCAACCAACATGTTGTAGTTATGCTCTCCCCCTCTTGTTTTTGTTTGGTTTAATTTCGTTAATTTGATTTTTTATGTTCATCAATACTGTTGTCACTGTATAATTGGCCACTCCAGCCATGCCTCCTGCTGGCTCCCTTAAGGCCACTGGCCGTCCTGCCCTTCCATTCCTCTTCCCCCCCCCTCTATTCAGCAGTTGCACTCTTCACCAGTTCGGCACCCAGCGCAGGTGGGGCCTCTGGTTGCTGGTTTCAGCGCTAACGGCCCTACACAGACAGGGAGGCAGGGATCTGTCCCACGTCTCCCTCTCACACTGCGCTGCGGGCCAGTGACGCGGGCGCCGGTTCCCGCCCACCGACGCCGTGACGTCATCACGTCCGACGCCGGTCACGTTCGCCACTCTCTCCTATGGACGCCGCCCCACAACAAATATGCGGCGGCGTCATAGGAACGCCGAGCCTGTTAACATTGCGGCCGGGGGACAAAATTCTACTACCTACCCCCTGCCGCCCACCACCTATCTAACCTATCAATGGCCAAATCCAGGACGGGGGCGGACCCCCGCGCCGCTGCCTCGGGGGCGTCTCCCTCTCCCCTCTTCCCATTGGCTCCCAGCCCTATAAAGCAGGTAGCATTTGGAAAGCTCTTCTAGGCTGCCATCACCTGACAGGACCACGGAGCGCCACTCAGACACTAAGGTAAGCCACTACCCGAGCCCCTACCAGCCATTTACAACTTTATAGGAATAATCTGCAACACCCTTATTTCCAAATTCCTTTCTACCTATAGGAAGCCTCCCCTGGTGGACCTCAACCCTGGCTTCAATACACCAGGTCAAGGTATAATCTCCTTTGATACCACCTATTCTCACCACATACCACTGTAATATCTATATATATCAAGCTCTCATGTCCCTGCTGGTCTGTTTTACCATCCCCTTTAGGAATCAGGTCACTACACCTGACATCCACGGACTACCTTTACTCATAAACCAGTACCCACAGAGGGACACCCCCAAAACTATTACAACCCTACAGTCCGCCAGGTATGATCCTCCCATGTATGTAGAAATATATGCATGCGCACATGTATTTATGCGCATGCAATCACGTATCCAAATTCCAAATAAAACCCATGCTTCTCGCACCCCCCCCCACGTTTTCCCATTGTTACATCTGTTGGGAATACAGTCTTCCAATGTTTTCTTTATATGCTGGTATGATCTTTTTTCATCAACCCCTAGGCATCGCGGAGTCTTACATGACAGATCCGCTACTGCAACAACCAATGGTCCTGTTGTCTTGACCTGCACTGTTTTACACCCAGTGATGGTTTCTAAGGTACGGTATCATCACCAATAACTTTATGCAACCAATCTTATATATACCTAATGTTTATGTGCAACCTTGGCTGTTGGGACTGAGACCTGACAATGCTCAGGTAAGGTGACACAAATCACCTTTACAGCACCTGCCAAATACTTGTTGCCCAGTCACTTCAGACGATATCTCCATGATGCTGTCTCAATACCTTCCTTTTACATCTACGTTTTTTTCACTTCTTACAGCCATCACGCCAAATCCGGGTCTTTGGGTCACCCTTGGTAGGTGCGGGGAAAATATAGGACACCCTTTGTTGCCGAACCGGTCCTCCCCGGAGGGTCTGTATGTGCATGCTGAACCTTTTCCACTCTAAGAGGGGGGTGTTTGGTTGGACACTCAGCCATAGGCCCAGGAACGCTAGCAGGACGCCAAAGCAGCCACTTTACCCTGGTCTTTCTCTACCAGGTTTCTAAAATTTCCCAAAGGAATCCTCTTCCTCTCTGGGTTTTAATAATTGGATGCCCCCATAGGAGCTCAAGACTTTAGATAGGGTCAGTACAACAAATATTAATTACTATTAATGCAAAGATCAATATGCTATCTCCCACCAATACTATGATCGTGAGTGCATATATCCTATTTTTGCATGTATTTTACTGTAATTTTGCTTTCTAGATCACAAATACATAAATGTGCCTACCCTAAAGTTTTTTCTCCCTGAAGAAGAGTCAAAAAAATCTCGAAACGCGTCGGAGCACTACGCACATTTTTGTTGTTTGTATCAACATCTATGTCATAGTTTTCTTTTCCTATGTTGTTTTTTTGCATCCTCCTGTATTTTTACATGTATGTGGTATGTTTATATATCTTTGTGGATTTGCTAATCCTACCATAAAAAAACCCCCGCTTATCTTGATGTCAAATAAATACTTATTTAAACCCTAAAATATATGTAAGCGTTCTCTCCCTCCCTTCTAAAAGTCCTGGAATCACAGCCCTCATGCAGGTGTCCTGCTTCATGATATAGGGGGACAGCAAGGACAATAGTTGTTGAAAGCAGGAGTCCATCATCTGGACATCATTTTATAAAAAACAATATTTTTGATTTATAGAGTAGAATTTGTTTTTATTTTTTTATTTTAAAATTGTGCAGAATAAACATTTTATTCAGAATATAAACACAAATGATAGTAATTTACTGAACATACTTTGATATAGTAAAAAAAAAATATATATATATATATATATATATATATATATATATATATATATATATATATATATATATATATATATATATATATATATATATATATATATATATATATAATGTGTGTGTGTGTGTGTGTATATAAAAAAAAAACATATCAGAAAAACAAAGTAAGTGTAGAGAATTATAGATTTTTTAAATATATTTTATACATACGACCATTTATGGTTTATTTATCAACTGTTGGGAAGCGTGTCATGTGTTCTTTCACTGCAATACTTGTTTCCGTCCTTTGCAGTGTAGCTATATTTTTGAACATTTCCATGTTTTTGGGTTTCCACTAACTGGTTATGGTGCCCTCCACTATTTGAATCATGTTCAAAATCATTACTTTTGCATGTTCATTATCCATTTTCTGGAAAACATTAAGCACAATCCATTTTTTTCTGCCTCTGGGAAACTCCTCCATTTTTTTTTCTTTTTCAACCAAAACTTCCTCACCAGTGTCATCCTTTTTTTTTTTTGTCAGAGCAGGTTTACGTATCACATTATGATTGTGGCTTAATGCCACCAATTTTGTTCTGGCCTCCATTGAATCAAATTGATAATGGATTTGTTTAGGACGATATTTTAGAATCATACTGTGATGTTTCTATAACACCGGTTTGACAAAAAAAATTGTCCTTTTCCAATTTGGGATCCAAAACAATTGTGGACAATGCATGAAATGTAGGTGTGTGTTGGATTAACCAGGGAACCTTTTGGAGCATCCACGTCGATCTCATCGTGCGAGCATTTGTGCTCTATATCGCCTATTTTCCATACATGAACATTTACTATATGATGTAGTAAAGATTGCCAAAGTTTTTTTTAAAAAGTTCCTCGTTGCCTCGGCAAGCTCCACTACACCAATAGAAATGGTTTGTTGTAGATGTAATCCACGGCAAAATTGGACTATACAATTTTTTTAAATTTTTTTTTTTTTAATTTGCACCAATTTTCTTTTTACATTTTTCACATAATGCCGAATGTCAAATTGATTTATATTTTTCAGTGGTTACCCTATATACTCGAGTATATTCCGACCCAAATATAAGCCGAGGCACCTAATTTTACCACAAACAACTGGGAAAACGTATTGACCCGATTATAAGCCTAGGGTGAGAAATGTGCAGCTACTGTAAGTGGAAAAGAGGGTCAACAATGCCCATTTGCAGCCTCACTGTGCCCATTTTCAGCCGTAGGTCCCCCGAACTTCAAACTTGGTACTTAGGGGTTCCTAGATGCCCCCTATCTGCAGCCAAAATATGGGGTCTCTGGACCCAAAGGGTCCCAAAATGACATTGCTGCAAATGGACACAGTTGACCAACTTTGGGGCTCCGTATCTCGGGGTCACTTGGTGATAGGAACCCCAATTGGTGTGAAAACCCAGTGGAACTACCACTACAACATATCCAAAGATGGGATACCTAGCACCAAGTGGCCCCAAGATATGGGGCCCCAAATTCTGTTTGGAAAATGTCAAGCACTTTTCTGCAGCAGAGAATGACATTTTCCGACCCAACTTTGGGGACCCGTATCTCGGGGCCACTTGGTGCTAGATACCCCATCTTTGGATATGTTGTAGTGCTGTAGTTCCACTGGGTTTGCACACCAATTGGGGGTTCCTATCACCAAGTGGCCCCCGAGATACGGGGCCCCAAAGTCTGGTCAGAAAATGTAATTTTCTGCTGCAGAAAAGAGCTTGACTTGAGTATAAGCCGAGGGGGGAATTTTCACCACAAAAAAAATGTGCTGAAAAACTTGGCTTATACTCGAGTATATATGGTAATAATTTCCGTATGCTGGTGTGTTGATCTGTTCCCAAAAAATGAATATCTAATTTTCTTTCAATTAATCGATCTAAACTTTTGGTAAATCCAAATTTCTCCATTGTGACAGATGAGGTGGTTGTTTGTGACACCTGCACCAACTCAGAATCTTTTTTGGAAAAAAGATCCATGAAAGGTGTAAGTGGAGTATTTTGCCGAAATCCCAGGGCTGTCACATTGGCCATCCCCTACAAGAAACACTGGTTTCCCTGACAATTCTTTGATCACATTGCCATTGTTTTCTTGTCAACTATAGTCAATAGCTTTTAAAAATGTATCGGTTTTGCACTCGATTTGTACGATGTTTGTTTGTCCAAATATCTCGATCCCACAAAGTCCGAACATTTCTCTAATTTTTGTATAGCTCCCTCCACTTACACAAATGGCGCCAGCAAGCAAAATGTTACCTGCTGGATAGTTCTTTATTTTTGTCTGGCTTTCCTTGAGCTTCTTGCGATGTGCAGCAGAGCATGTCGAATAGACAGAAACCAAAGTTCCAATTATTTGTTTGTCGAGTTTTTTTATTTTTGAAATACAGTCTGGATCTGGACACCGCATTTGAAACTGCAATTGATCCAGTCTGTTTTCGAAAATAATCCCATTTTTTTATTTTACTAAATTTTGGGGATATGGCAGGGTTTTTTTCTGTTTCTCTGTCTTCGACACTTTCGCAAAATACTGATGTCATCTTTTAGTGGTGTATCACAATCAGAGACGTGGAAAATTGGGTCATCATAATAGGCCGATTTTTCTTTTTAGGTCTTATTTCAGGACTATCAACCTCTGACTCAAAACGTGAATTGATCATTGTTGTTGTTTGCACATTTTGGTGTCAAGACAACTGATGCAGATGGTGGCACCGGAGGGGGTATCATTAAACCTGCCCCAGAACTGCTGTATGAATGATCTAAATCCATTTCGGGTTAAGCTGGGAAAGGGAGGAGCTATAGATCAGTGCCAGCATGAGATGTCATGTGATTGGGAAGAGCTGGATCACCTTCATTGGTCGTTAACCGCTTCCCGACCGCCCACTGTATATATATGTCCTCAGAAGGGCACAGCTAGGCAAAAGGACGTGTATATACGTCCCCTTTAATTGCCTAGCCGTGGGTCGCGCACTCGCGACCCAGTCGGGAGCTCCGTGGCCGCGGGACCAGCGGACCCGATCGCCGCTGGTGTCCCGTGATCGGGTCACGGAGCTGAAGAACGAGGAGAGGTCTGTGTAAACAAACCTCTCCCTGCGCTTCCTACTCTGCCTGTTATTGATCGGCTGTTCCCTGTCATAGGGAAAGCCGATCAATGACGTCAGACGTCAGCCCCACCCCCTGATAGTAAAAAAATACACACGTCACAGCCCATAACCCCTCCCCCTAGTGGTTAACTCTTTCACTGCAAGTGTCATTTATACAGGAATCAATGCATTTAAATAGCATTGATTGCTGTATAAATGACAATGGTCCCAAAAATGTCCAATGTGTCCGCCATAATGTCGCAGTCACAATAAAAATCGCTGATCGCCGCCATTACTAGTAAAAAATAAAAATATTAATAAAAATGCTATAAAACTATCCCCTATTTTTGTAAACGCTATAACTTTTGCGCAAACCAATCAATAATCGCTAATTGTGATTTTTTATTTTTTTTTACCAAAAATATGTAGAAGAATACGTATCGGCCTAAACTGAGGAAAAAAAATGTTTTTTTATATATTTTTTTTAGGGATATTTATTATAGCAAAAAAATCAAAAATATAGCATTTTTTTTCAAAATTGTCGCTCTATTTTTGTTTATAGCGCAAAAAATAAAAACCGCAGGGGCGATCAAATACCACCAAAAGAAAGCTCTGTTTGTGGGAAAAAAGGACGCCAATTTTGTTTGGGAGCCACGTCGCACGACCGCGCAATTGTCAGTTAAAGCAACGCAGTGCCGAATCCCAAAAAGGGGCCTGGTCCTTTGGCTGCCAATTGGTCCGGGGCTGAAGTGGTTAACAGTCATGTGATGAGTGGGTGGGGTGAATGGTGACTATATCTGGGTGGAGAGGAGAAGCAGTTGGCCATTTTGTGTGTTGGGAGTGAGAGGGGTGACATTGAAGCTGCTTGTAGGGAAAAACTTGATTCATAGATCAGCACAGAGTGAGAGATGGAGAAGGGCTTTTATCTCAGTATAGGGAGAGAACCAACTTGTATATCAGTACAGGGAGATTTCTATATCAGAGACAGAGCTTAGTCCAGGGAAATCATTCATAAATAGGACTTGGTTGTCTCTTCTAAGCTCCTAGAAATAGAATATCCAGAAAGTCAGTTGTGATAATTGGCCTTCATATACCGGGACAATTGTGTATTTTCTGCCCGGAATCTGGGGTCTTACTGGCAGGTCTAGCAGAAGATAGGCCATACAATACATAAACTAGTGCCATGTAGAAGTCGTCGTCTTCTTCTTCTGATTTATTCTTGCGTGCATTTCCAGCATAATGAATGGTCTGTACTTGTTTTGTTCCCTTGCTCAATTTAGTGCACATTTTTGCTTGTAGACCCCAGCTGTGTGTATCACCCATAAATTACTAGAGGGCTGCATTTAGATACATTTTGTACATATCTAAACTGTGTGTTACAGACCCCTATGGATGTGCCCTCAGGAGCCCCTGTTTAGAAAAGTTGTATTTGGAACAAAATCCTGAAGAAAATGTTTAGGAAGGGTCAATGGAACTGCTACAAGGAGTTGATTTGTTAATGGCGAGTATGTGCGTTACTATGCAAGGGGATTTTCCCTAGAGCTTAATGAATCGTAAATTAAATTTTTCAAAAAAAAAAAAAAAATACATTTGCGTCACCTCATTCACAATGGAACTTACCTTGCAAAGTGAACAATTTGTCTTTAGTAAGTCCCCTCCGCCCAGCGTCTGTAGAGCACTATGGGGTGTGCAGATTTCTGGCTGTGCAATTGTATAACTTCCATGAGAATTCTGTTTGTATGGGATGTATTATCTTCCGCTGTCATATGTTGTTGTGTGGAAGTGAAATGCTGCACTGCCTTCCATTCACAGGGCTGGTTTGTACTTGTGTTAGCCCTCTAATGAGCAATCCTGTGGTGGATCAATTCACAGGGAGTTTAAGAGGTGGCAAAGAGATCTTAATATCGCCTCTAAGGCTGGATTCACACCTATGCAGTTTTGCACTACAGTCCATTTACCATGGTTTCCTAATGAAACAAGTTCTGTAGTGCAAATATGCAAAAAGCACAAAAAATGCAGTAGTAAACCACCTTTTTTTATTTATTTTTTTAAGTTGCAATACAAGGTTTATTTGCAAAATGAAACATACATTTTGAAGCTAAGCCTATCCAGTGGTGAGCTCTCACCACTAACACAGCTTCCAACTTCACCCGTCCTTCCTTCCAGGTTCATGGAGGCCGGCTGTGTGACTAGTCGCAGCCACATTGGCGTCACCAGCATGCAGGAGCCGTCGTTTGCTGCACAGGACTCTGAAGGAAGGGTGGGCCATCCATTCCTTCTGAGTGCATCCATCGGTGATGTCACCGGCGGCATGTCCCATAAAAGAGCTCCTAAAAGGTGCATTTTAAGGAGATATTTACAGTTCCTATATTTAAGCTTTATTATAGGCTTACCTAGGTACAGATCTGCAATGGGTGTTTACTCCCTCTTTAAAAGCTTATGTTATAGTCTTAGTCACTTGAATAGGTTGTGTTTGGGCAGTATAAACTGCGGAATGTGATGGGAATATCTTTTTTTTTATTTTTTTATTGCACCATGGGGCACAATTCTAACTGAGCCTCTAAGCAATGCATCATGGCTTTGGCAAGTATACAACCCCACCTGAACATTGATGTATGTGCAGAAACACTTGAATAATTGCAATCACTATGCATATTCTTTGGTGTCAATGCAGGATTAATACAAGCCATGGTTATCCTCATCACACTCTTCCCATATAGTCCTCAGCTGGGGGGGGTGGGCTCATTAGCCCCTTGTGGTTTTCTAATTGCCCCCTGCTGCTCATTGATCCCTGCCCCCTCTACTACTCACCATCTCATTATATTGTGTCCAGCAGCTCCAATAATGTGGAATCCACTTGGTGACATCACCCCTCTGGTAACAGTCGTTGCTTCCTTATGTAATATTGTACAGATATTAGATAAATAGATCGATTAAATGTAAGATTAAACCCTCATTATTGTCAGGAATTCCTCCATTACCTATAACCAACGGAGGGGAATGACATGATACAGACACTGGAAGTTTTTAGTCTTTGCAGTTTCGCTCGTGACCACACACCAGATAAATGGACTCTCTCCGGGTCACATACAGTTGGCATCCAGGTTCCACTTTCTCCAGCCACGTTACAATTAGACCACTCTGGTTATCATCTTCCATCTACCAGACATAGCACAGAGGTCAGCACCATCCAAAAGCAGAAACCTAAATGAGGAGAATGGAATCCAAATGCTAGATTGCGAAAATAAGGTCAAATACAAAAAAAATAAATAAATAAAGGTGTTGATAAGAGCAAAGCAAGATCTTGATTTGAGAGGTACAGTTTTTATATTTGAGAAAGTTTTTTTATGTTTTATCACTATACAGTCATCTACAGCAGCCTTGCTCTTTTCAACACAGAAGAACCCTTAAAATGGTTCTCCAGTCTCGGGGGGAACCCCTTCTAAAAGTTAGAAATCTACAACTCGTGATACATTAGTGTGATGGTCAGTGGGAAGAATGGTCCTTACACTGGTGGTCATTGGGAAGAATTCTCCCCTTACAGATAGCTAAAAGGATTATTGGTGTCGGTGGGAACTTATCTGAGAGACAGAAATGGCCCAATGCTGAAGGAACCCCTAGCAACCTCCTGGAGGAACCCTGGTTGAGCATCACTGATCTACAGTGTGGGCTTTAGGCTATGTTTCCGCTATTGTGTCCCCAAAGTCGCGCAAATTTGCCGCGACTTGAAGCAGTGCCTGTGTATTGAGGTCTATGGACCTCAAGCTGCATTAAAGTGGGACCAAAATAGTAAAGGGACTACTTTGAAGTCGCACATATATGAACGGTACTCATTGGAAATCATGGGGTACGACTTGTCATGCGACTTGTCAGTCCAAAATTGCATGAAAAGTCACACTAGTGGAAACCTAGCCTTACACTTTTTTGGTTATTTTTTTTTTTTGTATTGTATTTATGGACATATGAAAAATTATACATTTAAAAAAAAAACTCTTCACAAATCTACAGTTGGCAACCCTGCCATTGATGCATACTTCCATCCTGTCTCTGCACCTTACCTTGGTGACTTTGCCCTGGGTGGGGTGAAACACATATCAGCATCGCACCACTCCACAAACCACACTCTGAGGTCACCAAACACATGTTAACATACAGAAATGACCACTCAACCCAATCCAGTCTAAGACCCCTTTCACACTGGGGCGTTTTTAATGTGCTTTAGCGTTAAAAAAGTGCCTGTAAAGTGCTTGAAAGAAGCCTCATCTGCAATCCCAATGTGAAAGCCCAAGTGCTTTTAAGAGCCCTTTCACACTGCCAGCGCCCGAAAAACGCTTGTTTTTCGAGCGCTAGTGGGGTGCTTTTAACCCCTGCTAGTGGCCAAATAAAAAGTTAAAAGCTCCCACAAGAGCTTTTCAGGTGTTTTGCAGGCGCTTCTCATTGATTTCAATGGGAAGGGGCGCTTTAGGAGCGCTGTATTCACCACTCCTAAAGCACTGCAAAGAAGCTGCTTGCAGGACCTTTTTTTTGACGCCCCGCCAGCGCAGCGCCTCAGTGTGAAAGCACTCGGGATTGTAGTTGCGGCTTTTTTCAAGTGCTTTACAGGAGCTTTGTTAACGCTAAAGCACCTGAAAAACGCCCCAGTGTGAAAGGGGTCTAAGTAAAGAGACATATGAATATTTTATAACCATATTGTAGGCAGTAGTGCTGGTGCCACCTACTGGAAACAGTGAGAAACCACAATCTTGCTAAGCTTAAGGAGAAGCCAAGTGCACATCTTTACAAGTCATTCAACACACTAATGCCCCATACACACGGTCGGAAAATCTGACCACAAAATCCATCGGATTTTTTTCGCCGGATTTTGTCCGACACTGCTGTTGCATACACACTGTCGGAACAAAGTTGTCGGAAAATCAGATCATTCTGAACGTGGTGACGTTTGTTGGACTACGTAGAGGCTAGTAGCCAATAGCTTTGGTCTTGTAATGTGATCTGAGCATGCGTGGCACTTTGTCCGTCGGAATTCGCTACACGCGATCGGAAAAAGTCCGATAGGACTTTGTTGTCGGAAAATTTGGGAGCAGGAGATAAAACTTTGTCCGTTGGAAAATCCGACGGAAAAAGTCCAATGGAGCCTACACACGGTCAAAATTTCCGACAACATTGTCCGATAGGACATTTTCCGTCGACCATGTGTATGGGGCATAAGTGCCCAGTTAAGGAGGTAAACTACAGGAATTAAAACTGGAGTACAGCATCTACATGAAGTAATTTTATCACTCAAATGCCATGATCTACATCCGAAGATGGTGGTCTCCATAACTAACGTCATGAAAGCTCATGAATCCCGTAGATTTTTTTTTTTTTGTTTTTACTTTCAATGTTTTTTAAATTTTTGAAATTCACATCAAGAATACAAAACATACAGGATTCCAAGATAAGACCGGAAACATTTAGTACAACCTGTAATCAAAGAGTACAAGGGTTGTCCTTCATGTCAGAACAAACCTTGATGTAGCTTGAGGCAGGAACCTAAAACATTGTGAAGGATACACTGTAGAGCCAGCATCGGCATGTAGCGTCCACGAATCGCAGTCAAATCTTAGACCGAGCCTAATGACAAACAATTTGACTAAATTATAGTCGAGCAAGGGACAGCAGTCCATATGGCCATTAACCAAGTTAGGAGAGACGAACCTCCCCCGCCGCCCCCAAGAGGATCTAGCTGCGGTAGGAGGAATCAACCCTCCACGCTCCCCCCCCCAATGACCGATCCCAATGGCCTTGTGAAGAGGTGTATTGTTAGGATTCCTTATTTTAGCCCCTCTTTCCCTGTGCTCAAGCTGGACTTTGGTCAATGGAAAACTCTCTGACCGGTCGGGTAATCAAGACACCATACACAGTGTGGATGATCAAGAAATACAAAAGGTTTATGCCGGCTTCACAGAATATATGCAATGACCAAAAAAGGGGTTGTGGGGAATGTCCCATGAACAACCAATTACATTCAAGCATTATGTTGTACAATTAATACTGATCTTGAAAAATATTCAGCAGAGACAGACTCATCACAATTCTAACCTTATCACATTGGCCACATTGATCAATGTTCTTTAGCAATATAGGGAGAGTACTCAGCGCTGTCAGAAATAAATAAATAAATAAAACATGCCTGCTGCAACTCAAGGTTAATTAAAGAAATGCCTCATAAGTATAATATAGTGCAGCACAAAAAATAATAAATGGTAAAATGAATAAATCAGTCAATGAAAGTTCTAGTATAAAGTGCATGTGCAAAACTACAGCAGCTTCAAGTGGAAATGGTGACAAAATCCAGTAACCAATCACTGTGGTGGTGGTCCCTTCACAGAAAGTAAGGATGGTCTCTCACCTCCCTGCTTCGACCTACAATAGGTCACAAAGCAATATGTAGCTACTTAAAACTCTGGTCTCCACCGTCAGGATCTCATCTCAAAGGAAACAACCAGGTCCAAGTGGTATCCAGCATAAATATGTAAAGGTAAAGAAGGGGGCAACCTAGTGCTCTCTGTTTCAAAAGTAATTTAATATGCACAAGAAATAACATAAATCGAACTCACATTCTCCAGCACTCAGTCCCGAGTGCTGGCGCTGTGTGTATAGTAAGCATGTATAGCACGTCACTCGTGCTCCCTGACCCTCGTACGCGTTACGTCCAGGCGGGACTTCCTCAGCGTGGGGCACGCTGTCTTTACACTTTGTCTCAGCACTTCTGCGCAAGATAAAAAATAACATCTTATGCAGAAAAAACATCCTCATATAAGGTTATAGATTTAAAGAGTAACTACATTTCCTTACGAGGGATTGTTCGGGAAGGCGGAGTATAGTAAAATATATACTACTCACCCGGCCCAAGGGGACAACTGTAACAAGAACTAGAGTGGGATGATCAGAGAACGAGTGAACTCAGGATGCTGAGCAGATAAAAGTTTCAGGAATTCCTAGCACTCTATAATCATTCGCCACACAAAAACGATATAATAAAGTGTTTAACAAGAAAGGGGTGCAAAGGCGGAGAAGGACATGGTCCGGTTCATTGTGATTGCAACAGAGAAGAAAAATAAAGAAAAGAAGAAAAGAAATTGAGGGATGGGAAGGAAAGGGATCTGAAGGAGGGAGGACAAGAGAGCGGAGGGAATAGATTTATTCAGGTCATCCAGAGTGTTCAGCCGGGGGGGGGGGGGGGGGGGGGGTACGTCTGGGGTGAGAGAAATGTGGCAATATTTTGCCCATGGTTCCCAGATGCATTCAAATATGCAGGTTTTATCTTGGGTAATGCTGACTATTTTTTTTCCTGTGTCATGATCCAGGAGATTTTATGCTTTACCGATGCGATCGGGACCCAGGATTTCTTCCAACGGGCCGCTATCGTAAAGATTTTTTTGTTTAAGTGCACAAGTCATCGTATGGCCTTGCACTTTTGGAGGAGTGGATAGGCTTGGAATTGGCAAAGGCCTGGGCACCAGAGTACAGCTTACTAGCAGACAAGCTTCCCACTCGCCTCACGAGGCAAGCAGAGAGATCGTAGTAGGGTCTAATCCAAATGAACCCGCAAAATTGACTAAGGTGGCAGTGGGTCACGATAGTGTGTTCTGGTGGCAGTGTTGCCTACTTACCAGGCTGCAATTTTACTGACACAACACCCAAACTTGACTGGCATAGCCACATTTTCACTGGCATTTCTAAAACTTACTCAAATACGGACTTAAAACTGTAATTTAGTATTTTGG
The DNA here is from genome assembly GCA_028564925.1 of Lithobates sylvaticus. Classification (NCBI taxonomy): domain Eukaryota; kingdom Metazoa; phylum Chordata; class Amphibia; order Anura; family Ranidae; genus Lithobates; species Lithobates sylvaticus. The sequence continues at coordinate 774,962,336 of CM053026.1, read as the reverse complement.
CTACAAACAAGTACAATGTGCAATTAGCAATGTGATTTAAGGTAGATATTTATTTTTGATAGTTAGCTAGTAGCCCAGGACTCCTGAGGGCAAGAAATTAGAATGGGCGAGGAGTGGGACATAATAGGGTAGGAGAGGGTGTATCTTCAATGACTAAAATTTTTGGTTTATTAATCCCTTGTGTTAAATGATTTGCTCCAAAAGGAAAATATAATGTTTTGCCATGTTCTCTAATATATATATATATATATATGTGTGTGTGTGTGTGTGTGTGTGTGTGTGTGTGTAAGTTATGATCACTCTCGGATGTTGATGTACCGGTTGATTCTTAAACTTTGTTAAAAATCTCAAACATTGGCAAATAAATTTTAGAATGGGCGGCATGCACACATGAAATTGACTCTCACAGTGGCACTGATAGCAGTGGTGCAGCGACACAGATCACAGACACACCCTCTGTCCCCTCCTGAGTCACAGTGACAATCCCTCTCCTCGCCAGGTGGACCCTTTTAGTCCACTCCAGTCCAAACAGCACTGACAGTCCCGCGCCTGGCTTGCCTTGTTCCAGACCTGTGGAGTCCCCCCCACACAGGACTCCAGCCACTCCACTCGGCTCCCTTGCACCATGACATCACACGACACACTTCTGCCAGACCACCCCCCCCCCGCGCCGGCACCACCCAAACACTGTAGCCGGCACTGGGATGGTCTCAGGCAGCTCCAGACGCTGCCCATGCTCATTACTAAATCGAGCATCACAGCCATATATATTGTTTTTCCTGTCACTGGCATATTACTGTCAGGGGAAAAGTGCCTGTTTTTTACTGGCTGCTAGTAAAAAAAACTGACGGTTGGCGACACTGGTGGCCACTTATGTGAACAGAACACAATTTCACCAATGTATTCCTCAGGGCAGCCATCAGAAATTTGCGCCCACTTGCCGCCCCACCAAGTCCTTCAGTGCCTCAGCCCCCTCGCATCTGTTTGCTCTGAGCCCCCCCCCCCCCCACACCTGTACGATCTGAGCCCCCCCCCCCCCCCCTGCACAACAACCCTTGTAAGGTGATCCTAGTCCCAGCTCTTGTTTCCACATGCAGAGGGGTGTACATGCAGGAAATGGCCAGAGGTGGCAGCAAAGAGCCCCATGTCAGCTCATGATAGAGCAGCAGCCTGCTGACTCACCACACACACCGAGCTCCTCTACGCCCGACCCACCTTCTCACATCCCTGCCAGTCGGCCGGGCCTGTCCATATAATGGGGCCCCTTACAAGTGTATGGGCTGTACCCCCCTGATGGCGGCCCTGGTCTTCCTGTTGACTTTATGCCAATCACACCCATGTCCTCCCAATGTGTCTTTTTTACCAGATCAGTGCCGGGCTGGTCATGAGCATCAAGTTTGTACGGTCTGCAGAATTCCTTGTCGTGACATTTTTCTTGTGACCAATATGTCACCTGTTAAGAAAAACACAAGTATATATGTTTTTAAAATGTAAATTTCTAGATAACATACATGTTATGCTAAACCTGCGCTGTACAGTGCAATTAGAGTCGCCATACGTCTTCCTACCACACATAACTTATAACCTGCTGCATACAATGCAATACCAAAGAACATCCCAGAGAAAACGTCTCTGAAGGGTTCCCATGTTGGGTGAATAGACTTCCTCCTCACATTAAGTCTTGCATAACACATGCTATGTTTACTTGATCTGTAGAAAGCAATTGCAAAGGACATCCTTGAATCCTCTCCTCTATTTCTAGTGGGATACCATTTTTTGTATTCCCTCTACACTACCAAACAATCTATGGAGGGTGCATGAGTAAACTGTAAAATAAGTCCATGCATCACCCCCCCCCCCCCCCCCCCCCCTTCGTAAAGATGGACACACTGCAGGACCCAGGACTTAGATGGGACATACCTTCTGTGTTGTGCATTGAGGTTATCCTAAAAATGCAGGCAATGCAGTAAATTATGGAAGAAAAACAATTTACAAACCTTTCTGGTGGATCCGGGAGAGAGAGGATTCTTCAAGGGTTATCATTACACCCTTGTTCTCATCAGGCATTTTATAAAAAGTCAATGGGTTGGTCTGCACTTTTCTTGCAACTTGATTCCTCAGTATGCAACACCATACTCAATGTGCAGTCTTCTTCTCTTGTTTTGTTTTCCCTGTTTACAGAATAGACACATTATGAACATACCTTGAATAGCTGAATAGCACCTGAAAAAGATCTTCTTAATGTTTGCAAGGGTACCTACCTGGCTGGAAGGATGCCCGTGACCATTTGGATGTGTGGCCATGTGCAGGTTCCTGCTTCCATGATGTCCCCGGCAAGATGCAAACACATTGCCACATTAGATTAAATACAGAAATGTTGCATACACATTACATTATTACGAGTCAAATACACCGCATTTACCACCTTACTCCCAGAGGGGGCAGCCAACTGCCAGTGCTTCTAGAAGCAAACGAGATCAGGACAGAAACCGTTAGAATCCAAAGCAGGACTGTACATTGCCCAGGAAACTGGCACAGCAGAGGATACTGTTGAAGCTAAATTTATAGCTTACTTAAATGATTATAGATACAAAAAATAAAGTGATTAAACCTTTGTCTATATAAGAATAAAAACGTACGATAACAGTGCGAAAAGATAAACAATTACATTCATTTTATACAGGAAAGAAACGTTAGAATAATTTAAAACTTATCATATAATTCAAGTGATGTTACAGGTACAGTGTTGCTTAGGCTGCGAAGATAATTTAGGCCATATGGTTACAACAGATATACACTATCAATATGGTTATCAATATATCAAGACAAGTCCTAGGAAAGAAATAGGTTAAAGATGGGAATAGGTTAGAGATACGAGTATACATTACAAGGACATCAAGTCATTTCGATGGTCTGGAACTGAAGAGTACCAACAGCTAGCTCTCCTCTAGTTTTTATACCCAATTGCCCACTTCTGGAGTCTAAATGCTCATTGGCTCTCTTGGGCTCACCCTCTCATTGGCTCATCCTCTGATTGTTACTCACTGGGTCACCCTCTAATTGGCTAATTCTGAAGTCTAAGCTACTGGTGCCATTCAGTCTATGAATTAATGAACCACTAGTTTTGATCCCGTAGCCTAACCAGGTCCGACATTAGTATGTTAATGACCCCTGGGGAGAAGGTGCCATCCTGTCTGTGGAGATGACTGTTGAAACAAAAGGGGATTCAATTAGCACCTGGGGACACTCAATGGCTCTTACGAGGCCATTTTATCTCCACCAGGTACACATCACAGACCACATCGTAAATAAAAAAACAAAAAATTATATATATATATATGTGTGTGTATATATATATATATATATATATATATATATATATATATATATATATATATATATATATATATATATATATATATATATATATATATATATATATAATGTGTGTGTGTGTGTGTGTGTGTGTATGTATGTATATGTATGTATGTATATATATATATATATATATATATATATATATATATATATATATATATATATATACATACATATACACACATCAACACAGGCACTTCTCCCTGATATATATCTATACATCCGATGGGGCATGGCAATCCAATTCCATCTTTCTTGGAACTCCTTGATATAAATATGGATTTCAAAATCCCCACCACAGTTTCCCCTGAAGTTCATTCTTGAACTTATGTCAATGATTCTGTACCCACCCACAACAGCCCATAAGTCCCAACCCTTCCCCACCACCACCACGGCCTCCTCTTCCTTTCTTGAACACGCCGGAACTCCTCAAGGTAGGCTTAAGACAGCAAAGAAATCCTGGTGACCTTGAGACTTCACATCCAAACCATGAGTGTCTGTACTGCAATGGTTCATCGCCCCTCTGCCTTGGAAGAGCGGAACTCCAACATTGATGGCGGGATCCTGGTATATCTAGTCCTGTAACTTGGTGAGACCGTGTAATGGTTTCTCCGCTTGGATCGGACCGCGAGACAGCACTTTTCAGCATGGTGAAGAACAGTTTAGGGTAGTCTTACTTGTCACATTTGTCTCAAGAGATGACTTGGTTGTCTTCCGGTGGTTGGGCGGGCCTCCAGACAGTCGTGCATGAATACAAAAAAAGGAGAATGTCAGTGTACAGATATTGGAGGAATGCCAGACAGGAGCAACGGTCATCAAGACTTAATACTTATAAGGGGTGCAATGGGGATGAGTGAAGTGGGCTCCCCACAGGGAACAGAGTCCAAGCAACCGCCAGTATCATCCGTGGCCCTTGATGGTAGGGATAGTCAACACTGCCTGTTGCAAGGTTCCTGGGTTCACCACACCTGCTCACGGGGCTCAGGTTAAAGCAGTAGGTAGACTAAGGGGGTAGCATTACATTAAGACATAAAAACACGGGATGTCCAGGGATACTTTGGTTCAAAATATGGTACACTACTGGCGGGCAGGAAAAATCCTTTTAAACAGAAATGATATGACTGATGTTTTAGTTACATTATCTTGAGAAGATGGATGATAGAAACCCAGAGAAAAACTTAGCATACTATTAATGAAGCAAAAGAAACGGAAGAGAGGTGAGTAATGAAAATGAACGAGAAAATAGTGGAATAAATAATGGAAAGGGAAGAAAAAAAAGAAACCTACAGATTTAATGCTGCTCCAACCAAGACTGTTAAAGACCATGGAATCTGGGTTAAAAAAAAAAAAATACATTGGTTGGAAAAAAAATATAAAAAAATACAAAATAAAAATGAAAATAAAATAAAAAATAGCACAAATAAAAATATAGATTCTTTAAAAAAAAAAAACTTTTTTTCCCATACTAGCAATTGGCAGTATTTTTTCAAGTCAGGTACACAGATATTAACAATGAGGGGGCAGGGAAAAAAATAATAAAAATGATTAAAACTTTTTGGAATTTAGGTAAACCTGACTGCACATTATTACTACAAATTGAAAAAGGCTTTTCCCTAGAACAACAAATAACAAAAAGAAACATATAGTTCTAGGGTCCTCTTTTAAATGCACACAATCCCCTACGTTGGTCTCTAATAGTTACCCAAATCAGGACAGCAACAGGGTGGAGTTTTCTAAAGACTGTACCTGAATTAACTTTTCCAAAGAAACCTTACCCAACTACCCAATTTTTAACTCCTCCCCGAACCCCAACGGAAGTTTCAGTAGGTGTAAGGGGATGTCAGGTTTGCTATAAAAACTTCCTTCAGGGGTGATTGGGGTGCTACCCGGTGTTCCTGCTATATTCATGCCATGGGCAAGAGGAGATGTACAATAGACTCCCCAAGGTAGTGTACCCTGCTGAGTACCATTTAACCTGATGCTGAAAACAGTGCATCATTAGACATGTGATAACAGCACCAGTACCCTGGTCTCAGGTCTCATGCATTTTTACTTTTGTTTAGGACCAATTGGGACACTACCCCGGCATCTATTAGACACGACCCCCTCCTGTGCCAGCATTGTTGCCTTTTCCCATAGCACAACACCTTCCTTTCTCCAGCACTCATCCGTACCAGTCATCTGAGGCTGTCCGGACTCAAATCATCAGAACAAGATGGACTCCAGGGTGTAACACAGTAGAGTGTTAAAGGCTAGTACCCAGATTGATCACAATATCTGCACAATGTTCCATCCCTGTCATTAGGGATGAGACCAGTGCAAGTTTGGTAGATGACTCCGTTCCAGGATCATCAAAATCTATCTATTATGATTCATAGGCAACCTGGACACTACCCTCACCTGCCTGTCCTTGCAAAGTGAAAATTGACCCACTGAGAAAGTCAGTCACTTCTCCAAGGTCCTGGATGCTGGACAGAGCAAGTTGGTTTTCCTAACCCCTTCCCTGAGATGTAGCACAAGGCCTCCCAATGTGGTCTATAGTATCTCCCGCTCCATAGTGTTTCAAGGTACCCGGTGCCCCCCCCCCTCCAGCTCCAACGGCAGTGTCCATTAAGCCTCTCTTTATCCTAAGTATGGGAAATAGTCTGAAAACCCGGATTGACAACCACCTGCCAACAGGTACACTCGATTCTTTATAGAGGCTACACACCTTCTCCCTTTTTTATCAATTCGGTAATCAGACCATGTTATCCTTCACCCATACAAAATAAACTGCCTATACTATTCAGACAGGACTCGCATGAATGACAGGGGCATAGCGTATCACTGGGGCACTGGGCTTCCTGGCATGCAGGACACAGACAACTAGTAAAAGGTACACAAGGGGTCTAGGACAGGAAGGACCCCTATGGGTATTAACTGAGGAGAATACGGCATGCCTATACATATATCAGAAGTGAGGGCCCTTGGAACAGCCAAGAGCTAGGAACACCACATACAATTTTCCTGCACAACTTTTTCTCCAGACTCAACCAAAACTATACAATAAGAGGCCAGACCTATACACTTTCAACTTTGTATGCAATCCGGCAGGCCCCCGTACTTCACATCTGCAGATAAATCTAAAGGAAATTGAAAAAATAAGATAAAAATTGCATAATGTGTATCCAACTCGAGGAACTTCTGCTACCAAACACAACTGGCCAAAGGGCAAAGAAAAATCCCTTGCAGCACTGAGAACGCTCAACAGTCAGGGGTACAATTCGAGCCGACCTGTGTGCTTTGAAACCCCCAGATATTAGCGAGAGATACGCCACAGACACATTAGACAATTCATAACAAATGGCCACGTAAAAACAGTGACACTGGGCAGGAAGCAGGCTGGAACTGCACTTGGGGACACACAGACTGCTAAGGGACATTAACATACCTTAGCCTGAGGCAGTGAGCAGAGCTGGAACAGCCAGGTAACTAATTACAATAACCGCAGGGGGGTGAAGCAGTCTTCAACACAAGTCTGGTGAGATAACATGTAATAGCTGACCCTTAACAGTCAAATCCATGGAACTACAAGTATCAACATGGCTAATCAGTGGAGCAAAGAAACTCGTTCATACCAGAGCTTTATGCAGGTTGGACCAGAAAATACCACACACACTTAGGTAGTCCAAAACAAAGCCAAATGGGCTGAAAAATAGAAGCACAAACCAGATAATGGTGCTGAAACCAGGGAAAATAAAAAATGTCTGATTTCCTTTGGTTCTGAAAGCCATGAAACCCAATTATCGAATCTGAGGAATAAAACATCAATAAAATTTAGTAATAAACATTCAATTTTTCGCCTGAAAAAAAAAAACAATGGTTAAATATCTGTAACAAGACATTAACATATTAAACATATACATTACATTACATCAACAGTGCACCTTTTTTTTTTTTTTAAATAGCAAAAATTGTTGAGCTCAACTTATTATTATGTATTACTTAATACATATTAATAACACATGGATTTTTGTTTTATGGTATACCAATAATTCCCCAAAAAAAAAATTCACCATGGTGAAAAAAAATTAGCAACTCAGAATAAAACTTTTAGCGGTACAATTTTTCAACAAATCATACTTCACCAGAAAACCTCTCGCAGAACTGTCTCGGGAAAACAAACATTTTAGTGAATGCACCTTTCAATTCATTAGTACAGATCTTGGCTCAGGCCATTTGCATGTCAATACAGTTCCTTTTTGCATTCTCACAGATCTGGTCAGAAAGAAGGGGGGGTCATTTGGGTGGGCTGTCAGCAGCTGAAACAACAGACATCACAGAACACAACATATATTGCATATTACACTCACACTCACACACACACTCACACTCACTCACACACTCTCACACACACTCTCACACACACACACACACACACACACACTCTCACACACACTCTCACACACACACACTCTCACACACACACACTCTCACACACACACACTCTCACACACACACACTCTCACACACACACACTCTCACACACACACACTCTCACACACACACACTCTCACACACACACACACACACTCTCACACACACACACTCTCACACACACACACACTCACACACACACACTCGCACTCACACAATTAGCTAGGTCAAAGATGACCTCTAGACATCACACATATCAGCATGTCTTCTATAATAACCTGGGCTTCTTATTAAACCCATAACCCCTGTTTGGTAAGGTTGAAATTCTTTCAGAAATCCATCCCATTTCATTAGCCCCTTCTCTGCCTGTATGGATGCCTTCTCAGCATTTTGGAATGGGACCCCTGACCCAGGTGGTCCATACTTCTTACACCTAGGCCATGTGGCAAAGCGTGCAGAGTACACTTCAAACTCACGTCTTGTGGTCCTATATGGATTATGTTTACCGACTTTTTTACTGGAACTGGATAGACAGAACCTTGCGATGTGACCAAACACCCCACATAACCCACATTTTTATCTCATTTACCGTCGTACAACATCTCCTAATAAACGGCTTTGTTTTAGACGACAGAGATTGTTCGATGTCTACAACTGGCTTAGTAGCTGGCTGTTTACAAGATATAGGGGCAACTTTTAAAGAACTCTTACCTTCCAGAGATTTATTCTTGGTACATACCTTAGGTGTGGAGGACGTCCCCCCTGAGTTCAGACCTACCCAAATCAGTTAAGGCAGGTTCACACAGGGGCGATCCGAGTTGTAGGCGACTTGTAACGTGACTTCGACGCGACTTGACACGACTTATGAAGGCGATTTCAAGTCGCCTCATGGCCAGGCGATTTAGCCTGTGGCCAACCACAATAAAGCATCTCCTGTGACCTCATTCTAATTCCTGTTCTCTTCCTGCTTTCCTGTGGAACAGTGTCTGTGTCCTGTGAACACAATGTTCTCGTTGCGTTATCTAATGACAGCTATGGTAAGAGATGTATCATTGCTGTGTTTGGCCAGATGTATCATTGCTGTGATGTTGCATCCACCTTGGTAAGTATGAATCTTAACAAAAAACATAGCTTTGAATAAATAAGAATTTTACACACAAACATCCATAATGTATGTTGTCTTAACGTTACTAACTATAGATGCACTATATCAACTAATAGAAGAAAAAAGAATGGTTTTCCCCTTGTTTGTGGACTTTTTAGGCACTACCAGTTTTTCCCAAAGTACTACAATGTGTATAGTGACAGAAAAGTTTTTATTTTAGACAAATCATATACAAAAATTGTAAAAAATATTAAATGATTATTTTTACAAAAGGTTTACAATAAAATAATTGCAACAATATAATGTATGATATCAGACCCGACGCGTTTCAGAGAGAAGTATCCTCCTTCTTCAGGGGTCACATTTACCAGATGTAGAGCTTAATTCTAAATATAGAAATTACAGTTTTAGTATGGCATTACATATATTTGCTGTGTGGCAGAGAAGTTCAATACAGTGTGGGAAAATGGCATAGAATGGGTGGAGATGGTCAGAAAGATAGCGAGAGTACACAATGATATACTATAGAAAGCAAAATGGATCTAAAACACAAAACTTACATGTATGCAGATTATATTGATTGAGAAAGTTCCATCATATTAAAAACAAAGAAGTTTTTGCACTGAATTCAGCACTCTCTGTGTTGGGGTCCAAGCAGAAGCAAAAATTCAATTGGGTATTTAAGCCAAGATTTTTTGGAGGGATTTTCTAGATAGCTAGAGAGCCCTTATCCAGAGATGTAGGATGGTATTGAACTGCCGCAAACGGGATCGGGAGCATGCAAAGCGGGGTTGCTGGGGTCAGTAAATAATACCGAGGTCCTCTGAGGGAGAAAAATAGTCATATTATAGCATCGTATATAAGTGTCTAATACCATTCAACCATAGACTTTGTTCTATGTATCTGTCCCCTAGAATTCACCCAGGATGGCGAAGGCCAAAAAGATCTTGTAGGTGTATCAGCAATCTGCAAGGAGATTGAAATGTGGGTATAATAATTATGTAAATATTGACCTAATTGGGTTTGAGAATCTTTAGGGTCACATGATAGGACTTTTAAGTTGGGTGTGTTTTATATTTGTTAATTTTTTTTGGATTTTACAATATATATTTGCAATATAATAATATTGAGTGCCTATCAAGCAGTCTGTATGTAGAGTGTTATAGGGAGTATACACGTGGTTAAATTGTTGCAAACATGCCGTATATGGCTTTTAATATCAGGAAAAATACTCCTTAAGGGCTTTCAATATTGAAAGGAATCCCTGGGTTAGGAGAGGTGCCATAAAAAGCAGCCAAAAGACCTGTATTATTTGCAGCAGTGAACCAAAATTAGCATATAAAAAGGCATGTAAATGGACACAGAGTATATAACAGCATTAGTGAAATTGAATCAGTGCTGAAATATGGCTGAAAAGGGGTATGTTGGATATGGCATAAAATATATGCACTGAAAGAAACATACCTTAAAGGATCTCTAAAGGTGAAAATGTTATTGACACAGCCAGCTGCTCGATCCTTCGGCGTGCAAAAGACGCCAGTGCTGAGTGTTTGGGCTGTCTGGACTTTTAAATCTCCCGCCCCCAATCAGCTGTCTTCAAAACAGCTGTATCTGATGGGGGGAGGAGGAAGGCCTCGATGACACTGGCCCCCCGAGTGGCCTGCGCGCGGTCACGTTCCCGCGCGGCCAATCAGCGGTCGCGCTACGTCACGCGGCCACGCCCATGTCTCTCGCCGGCACGTAAGGCCTCAAGAGACAGACTGCGCAGGTCCGCCGGGAGGAGCACGATGGGCGTCATGACTCCATCGGCGGATCGCGCATGTCTGCATGAGAGGCCAAAGTGGAGGGGAGGACGCCAAGACGTCCCACCACCCCCACAGCGCCGCACCGCCTATGTGGGCAGGCGGCTGACGTGCCGGGCTTCCCTGCAGTACAGCCCATTGGCCCAGAGAGCGGCAAATCGAGGCATTACACCTTGGGATATATATATGTAAAAATACAGAAGGGGATTCTAAAGAAAATGTGCTCCACTTCTTTCTCAAACAGTAGTGAAACATGTCGACTTGACATGGATGGCAGTGCGTCAAATTTTGTCAAGAGAGCTGAATCCTTAAATCATAGAAGAGCTGCTGGTTAGTGCATCAAGGTTTTCATTGCAATGTGATATACATTATGCATAAAAATAGCAATCACATCAAATCGCAAAAATCGTGTCATACAGATAAGTAGGCAATTCATCATGTCATATATGGAGATTGAAAATGCTCCATAATGCCAAAATATACATCATTCAACTTTTTTTCATACAGATGACAGTTACATCGAATTTCAAAGAGCGTTTCATACAGAAAGGGAAAAAACATTCATCATATCAAATTCATTAATTATGGTGTTTATACAATACAATGCCAGATCATTGAACATTTGTACAGGTGGATGGTGATCACATATAGTTTGAAAAAATCCTTATATGGGATAATAGCGATCGCATTCAATCGAAAAAAATCCTGTCTTAGGGAGAGAGAGACAATTAATCCGACTTAGCTAAAGGGTCGTATAGTGCCAGTCAGTAGAACATTAGCGCAAATTTGTTAAATGATGAAGTGTGGGTCAGAATCCCATCGTATTGGATGGTATTTTTTTTAAAATAATTTGCATTTATTTTTCCATACCTCCAGAGGAGAAGCCCTCTAAGAATGGTTTGAACCAGATGGATTCATTGAGTCCTGGTGCCTGAGTGGCCTGGAGTCTGTAAATCCATCTAGATTCAAGTTGGAGGAGGGACTTGTTCCAGTCTCCTCCTCTTGGGTTTGGATGTACACGATCCAAAATTAGAAATTACATTTTGGGAAATTTGCCCATGTGTACCGAGCTGACGTGCCGACCTAAAGGGAGGTCTGGGTCACAGGTCTGCATGCTATGTATATGTCTATATGCACGTTTCCAAAATTCCAATTTGGTTTTTCCAACGTAAAAACAGGAACAATCGCATATCAGAAGATAAATTACCCCTATGGTCCTGCAGTTTGCAAAATGTTTAGCTAAAAATCTCTCACCATTGGGTAGGATCGGATTTTTTTTCTACCGCCATATATCGGCAGTAGTGGCAGGAACCACATATGAAAGTTCCCTTGTATTTACAGTGTTGCTTAGTACTCATGCTGAATTCGCTACTGGTAATTTGGTCTCTGATGGATGTTGCCCTTTTAAATGTAAAAAGAGGTCTGTCCGGGACAAATTGTCCTAGCAGGGGATCATATGTTAAGAGGTGCCAGTATTTTTCTACTATCTTTCATTTGTTTTTGTTGATTGTTGAACTTTGAAATAATTCGAAGAGGATTAGTGTCCTCTCTAGCTTTTTTAGAGTAGAGTAACTGATTCCTACTTTGGAGGCATGCCTGCTGATATGACCTCCTTAAGGGAGGCATGGGAGTACCTCCTTTGAAGAAGTCGGTCTCGCAGTTTGTCTGCTTCAATTTGAAAAAATTAATCATCTGCGCAATTCCGCCTAATGCGTAGATATTGGCCGTAGGGTATGGAGTTAAGGAGTGGTGTAGGCTGGAAGCTGCTGGCATGCAAAATAGCGTTGCCGGCGGTGGGCTTTCTATATAGGCGAGTTAGTAGATGTCCCTCCTTATTTTTGTATACTTCCACATCCAAAAAGGGGACCTGATTGGCATTATAGGACATTGTGAAGCTTAGGTTGAATGTGTTGTTTTTATTCATTCTTAAAAGGCATTGTTCCAAAAGAGGAATAGAGCCGTCCCAGACGATGAAGATGTCGTCGATGTACCGGTACCACCCGAGAATGTGGTCCGTGTACATCGACAAGTCTTCATCGTCTAGGAAGGCCTGCTCCCACTCCCCCAGGTACAGGTTGGCGTAGGATGGGGCACAACATGTCCCCATCGCCACCCCCTGCACCTGGAGGTAGTGGGAGCCATTGAAAGTAAAAATGTTGTGTTCGAGAATATATTCAAGTAGGGTGAGGATAAATTCACCATAGGCTGGATCAACTCTATTGTCTCTCTGTAAGATGTGTCTCACAGCTGCCACTCCCCTAGTGTGGGGTATGGAACTGTATAAGGTTTCTACAGCCACTGTTACCAAAAGTGCTTCACTGGGGGTTACAAGGCCATCTATAATCTGAAGAAAATGCGTAGTGTCCTTAACGTATGAAGGAAGTGCTAATACAAAGGGTTTCAGGAAATCGTCGATCAAGCGACTGGCACTGTCGCTGATCGAACCGATTCCGGAGATGATGGGCCTGCCAGGGGTTTTTTTTTTTGTCCTTATGGACTTTAGGAAGTGCATAGAAAGTAGGCACTTTGGGGAAATCATTTCTAATGTAGGTCCATAGTTGTGTCGTGATGACATTGTGGTGTACAGCTGAGTCGATAAGGCGGTAAAAGTCATCATGATACTTTTTGACAATGCCCGAGGGCATACGTCGATACCAGTCTTGTTTTTTTAGAAATTCGTTACACATTTGTAGGTATTGTTTGTTGTCCAAGAGGACTATATTGCCGCCCTTATTGGACGCTTTGATGACTAGATTTTTGTTCTCTGCAAGTTGTCTAATGGCTATTAATTCCTTTTTAGTTGAGTTTATTGTTTTAGGTGTCCGAATTTTTCATTTTTCAAGATCTCTATTGACTAGATTCAGGAAAGCTGCTGCGTTGGGATTTGTACTAGGTGCAGGGCATATATCCGATTTCTTTTTTAGTTTTGATTTATTCGGATCGACAGTTTGATAAACTGAGTCCAAAGCTTCTTGAAGATTGACGCGGTCGATAAAATCGGCCGGGTCATTCTCTTCTAAAAGTGCCACAAGTTGGATCGGATTGCTCTGCTCCTCCGCTGACCTCGCAGTGGTATGGCCTGACTGGTAGGAGCAGGCTCTCCCTGGCTGCTCTCCTGTGCCCCTTCTCCTCCTGGGACTAATGTGTCCTCCAAAGAAAGGGAGGTTCCTGTTTCCTGCGATGCAGGCTCTTCCGATCCCTCCTGTCCCTCCCTGAGGAACTTGCCAACTGGATTGGGTTCTGCATTAAACATATAAGACACAGTTTAGGCACCCCCTGCTTGATCAAATTGTATAGTATCACTTTACAAATAAGAAAGATGTTATCTTACTCTCTGAGATCCATGGAACTCCGCAGGAATTCAAGTTCATCAGCATGAACGTACGGGACAACCCTTTTGCTCCCTGATCCACTGGGCGCGTCTGAAATCTTGATGTTGGATCGTACGGTAGTAGCTGTGATTCTCGAATTTTTGCAAATTCCACCTTTGGACAAATGTTACGAGAAAATGGGCTCGCTATTCCTGCAGACAGTCCTCTTCCTGGCACGACTGAACCCCCAATGCCATATGTTTTTGTGGCTGATGAGGCGTTTGCATTGGCACAACACCTGATGAGGCCTTATTCAAATAGGAACCTCAATACTACCAAAAAACTGTTTAATTATAGGCTAACTAGGGCAAGAAGGGTGGTAGAGTGCACATTTGGCATTCTTGCCAATAAATGGCGTTTGTTACATACGCCAATTTCCTTAAAAATTGATAATGCTATTAATGCTGTCAAAGCAGCTTGTGTTCTTCATAATTTTGTACTTTTACGTGATGGGTACCGTTAGGAAGATTCACTGATGCATGACTTGGAGAGTGCACACCTCAGTGCTACAAGGGGATCCTCCGATGGTGCCACTGTTCGTGATAAGTTTGCATCGTACTTCCTTTCACCGGCCGGTGATTTAGAGTGGCAATTAGATGTCATTTCATAACTGCATTGTTCAGTTGTTTCTAGCTACATTATGTTTTTTTGTATTTTTTCAGTTTTTTTTTTTTTTTAATGCCTACTGTTTTCATGTTATATAATGGGTCAATTTTTTCTCCACTATATTTTGTTCACATTTTAAGATATTATGTGATAATAAAAACAATCATTATTTTGTCGGATATTGATCGTTCATTATCTACATTTGTAAGCACTAGCAGTTAACATCAGTGAAATGAATGTCATGCGGCAGAGGGGGCGGGGTCACCAGGTGGCCCCGCCCCCCGTTATAAAAAGAGCCGTCAGACGCTGCGAAGCCACACACACCGGGAGCCTCCCATTGCGCGGAGCGGCCCAGAAGAGACGCCGATGCCGGACAAGAAGACCAGCGCAAGAAGAAGCCGATCGTAGGAAGAAGATGATGGAACAAGAAGATGGAAGAAGATGCCGGAATGAGAAGATGAAGAAACCGAAGGATGAAGAAAGAAGAAAAGATTTTAATAAAAGGAATTGTCAAAGACTGTCTCCTGTCATTTTAAAAAATGTTGACACTTTTTTGGTGAAATGGTAGGGGTACTTTTGTACCCCCTTACCATTTCACACAGGGGGCGGGGGGATCTGGGGGTCCCCTTGTTAAAGGGGGGCTTCCAGATTCCGATAAGCCCCCCGCCCGCAGACCCCCACAACCAATGGCCAGGGTTGTGGGGAAGAGGCCCTTGTCCTCATCAACATGGGGACAAGGTGCTTCGGGGGGGACCCCAAAGCACCCTCCCAATGTTGAGGGCGTGTGGCCTGGTACGGTTCAGGCGGGAGGGGGGGCGCTCTCGTCCCCCCTCTTTTCCTGCAGGCTGCCAGGTTGCATGCTCGGATAAGGGTCTGGTGTGGATTTTGAGGGGGACCTTTTGTTTTTATGGCCGGGGTTCCCCTTAAAATCCATACCAGACCTGAAGGGCCTGGTAATTGAATTTGGGGGGACCCCCACGCCATTTTTTCTAATTTTTATATTTAGAATATTTCCTTTTTTAGAGAAAGCAAAGCTCATCCCTAGTCAGTACATGATTTGAAGAAAACAGACAAACATTACAAACAAATTGTTTAAATTTACATTTGTCACTACGGTCCCTGGGCAACATGGTTTCCCAGTCTGGAAAAGTATGCTGGCAGATCTCAAGCCAGGCTTGATCCCTCTTTGATTGGTCTTTGTATGCAGGATTCTCCTTGTCATAGGTACCTCATCAGTCTGATCAGGGATTCATTGTCCACAGGCTCCCTATGCTGGGTCTCCCTGTGGCGTCTTCTGGATGACATTTTTTTACTCAAAACAACAGGCACCAAATTTAACAACACTCCACTACTTTCCTCTCCCTTCTCCCCACAGAGATAACACAGGAAGTACAAAGGCTATTTATCACTGACCAAGTGATAACCTGGTAGTTCTCTGTGTGGGGGAAGGAGGGGGGATGGCTGCAGGCAGTGTCAAATTATCTTTTCTTCCTGTGTAGTCGCCTCCTTGGAGAACATGATCCGACTTGTAGGCGACTTGCATTGAAATATATGGGTACAAATCGCCTACAACTCGCCTTGAAGTAGTACAAGAACCTTTTCTGAAGTCGCTCCGACTTCATACGTGGTCATTAAGATGGCTCTCATTAACATAGCTGGGATTCAGGATGTCAAGCGACTTGGGGCGACTTGAGGTCTGTCAAGTCGCTACCCCAAGTTGCGGTAGTGTGAACGGGCTCTTAGTCTGTTATCTCCTCTATCCGAAAACTGAGCAAACGACTCCTGGCAGCCGACAAATAATGGTTTAATTTCACCTTCTGCATCCTTCAGTCTTTTTCCAAACTGATGAACGTCCTCCTGTAATCTTTTTTGTTTTCTAGTACTAATTGCTGGTGGATAGCCTCAGAATTTGACATAGAAGCTTCTAAAGTACTGATGTTACCTTTGGTTATTTCTAGCGCTTCTTTTAGGGATGTAATTTTCACTTTCAAATGTTTATACTGTTTTGCTAACCACCTGGCTGCAAAGATTAGCTGCGTTTTTCCCATGCGCTTACTACAGCTTCTTTCAGTAAAATTTAATTTCACATCCTCTCCCGTCTGCGGGTCAGAAAGTGTCCCTTCTGCCTGGAGACTTTCCTCCCTTAATGCCAGCATGGGCATTTCCTCTCCAAGTCGTGATGGCCTACTGTGTCTTAGAGCTTTACAATTCCTCTTGTAGTGACCGGGCTCGTGGCAGTTGAAACAAACCAGCTTCCCTTTTTGTTTTTTCTCCAAGATCTGCAAGAGGAGAGGGGCTTATCTCTCCAGTCTGGATTTGCGGTCATCAATTTTTCCCTGATGCGTCCTCTCAACCCGGTAATGAAGCTATGTATCAATACGGGTGAAAGGGCACTGTTAGTGATGTCCTCACCAGCTGATTCCACAGCTTGTCTAAAGTGATTGTAGTATGTCATACACTCTTCCTTTGGACCTTGGATCACTCCTGACACATTGGTCCAAGACTGAGGAGGATAGACTGTTTTGATCAACTGAGCCAATTGTTTAGTAAGTATATCTCCTAGATTAATGGAGTCAACATACAGGGTCCGTGGAATATGAGTTTTACTAAGGATTTCATCCAAGTCCCCATCTCCACACACCCTTTTCATTATTTGAAGCATATCACTCCAGTTTGCAGTGTAGCTTGCCTGGATGTCCAGCAGCTCTTTGGCAAATTTAATAGGGTCTGTCCTTGGATGGGGGATAACACTCGGGAATCCCTTCATCTCATAGGGAGTCCATGGCACGTGATGTGTCATCTTTCCCGTGGATCTCCCACTTTTGTCATAAACCACTTGTTCTCCTACAGGATAGACAGATATGTCATCCGAAAAAGATATCAGTTGTGGATTGGTCTTTCGGGATTCAATCACAGAATCCCCATAAGACTGGGGAAGATTGTTGCTGCCAGGTGGGGGCACTTTATCCAACTGCAAAGTGCCCTGAAGGGTGGCATTAACAGTCCCATGGTACACAGGTGTGCCTACATTAGGTGATATGCCTTCTACATTAGTGACACCACACAGGTTGCTGTGGGGTGCTAGTTACTTGGGGGGATAAAGGGACATAGGCCGTGTACTGTGTAGCCAAACTGCCCTAATTGCTTACAGCAGCGGAATTGCTAGTTAACTGCCATCTAGGGGAGACTGCTGGCTCGCAGCCAGTAAATGGGTGATTACTATACCCGGGAGGTTCTTCCATCTGAGGGGGGAAGAATGTATCCCTTTTGATGGTATATGGTCTCTGGAACTGGGGAGACTTTTCTCCCTTGATTCCAGCATTCCCTTACCCTTGCTTGCTGCACTATCTTTTTCCTCTTGGTTCAATGCTCCACAGGAAGAGTTGTTCTGTGGTTCATTGGGGGTCTTAATTGGGGTGTTAAACTTGGCAGCCAGTTGTGGCTTCCCCTTTTTGTCATCTGCTGATAGATGGCAATTCCTAGCAGCTTCTGAGTATCTCGCCAACAAGGACTGGGCGATTGTATAAGGCAGGGGTCTTCAAACTATGGCCCTCCAGTTGTTCAGGAACGACAATTCCCATCATGCCTAGCCATGTCTGTGAATGTCAGAGTTTTGCAATGCCTCATGGGATGTGTAGTTCTGCAACAGCTGGAGGGCTGTAGTTTGAGGATCCCTGGTATAAGGCCCCAATCCTGACAATTCCTTATCGTCCCCCTGTTCATCACTGCCCCTACTCTGGGGATGTGGCACTAGTGGCTGTCCCTGCTTGTCCCTACTTCTCAGCATTTGGTGCATTTTCTCCTTAAAACTATTCACATATTCTGCCATCCATGCACTCCATGCATTTCTTTTGTTTGTTTGTGTCATCTTCCTGCAGTGATTGTACCACATGGCTCTTAAAAGTACCTCTTTTAGAATACTTTCTACCAGTTCAGCGATCCCAATCTTGATTTAACCACCCAAGACCCATATTTACTATAGACCTTGAACCGATTCCCCAACCTCTTTAAAGGTTGCCTTCTTCAGAGGTAGCTACTCTCTGGCCAAGAATTGGGTAGACAGGCCCCACCCCTGCCAATGTTGCTGCCTTTTTTTCACTACTTGCCAGAACATCCCTGTCCTGGCTATAGTCCTTCAAAAAATTAGCCTGGAGATTTCCCAAACTAATAGTTTAATCCCCTCTGTGGAATTTTCTGAAGTATTCTAAAAGAAATGCTTAACGAAAGGTTTTATCTCAAGAATGTTTAGCACAAACTTAGACCCTATGTGTGTTTGTAGTACAGGAGGTAGTTAACTTATGCACACCTAATTGCAATATGATTTATAGCAGTTACAACATAGCCCATGTTTACAGATCTAATTACAAAGCTTACGATCCCCAGTTAGTAGTTTACACAGAAAGATAGATTCATATACAGCAAGATCATTCAGTGTGACCTAGGCCCACAGGTGCATTTCAATCTCAAAGATTGGGAAGCGTCTTGACCTAGACTCATGCAAGGGTCAACCAGAAGCGCTTGTTGGCAGAAAGGCCCAGATCCTAGTTCTTTTCACTGCCTTCAAGCGTCCAATCAGAGCCCATATCATTCACTCTGACACCCTCCTGCAATTGTGGCCCAATTGAGGCAGGATGTTTTCTCATACACTCACAGTACAATCTCTATTTCACTTATACTGTTCATATTAGTACAGACAAAAGGTTATATATATCTATAAACAGTGTTCAAAAAAAAAACCCCCCCGTGTTGTGACCCCCTTATTTCTCAAACCCCCTTCCAGTTACCCTCTTAAATGATGGACCACACCGTACTTTTGTGGAGTAAATGGCCACAACAGCCTTTATTAAAATTAACTCCAATTTATTCCAAAATATAAATAACCATATAAAGCCGTATAAATAACCATATATAAATAACCATAAACATCTGACCGTAAACGCAAATAACCATCGGTTATACCCTCTTTTTGTTGGTCAGTGACGGGGCTAACACTTATAACATAACCAGTTAAATTACCGTATATATATATATATATATAATATATATATATATAACACCAGGGGGCACTGCGGGATTTAACCGAACCAAGTAGGCCTCCACTTAAACCGCCCGGAGACAAAACCCTATCCCGCAGTGCACACAGAGTAATCATCGAATAACTTCGATGTACTACACCGGAGGGGCCATCTCATGATGAGCCCCCCACACACTCACCAACTACATAACTGCCACCGTCACTGACCAACACTAAAACACCGCCATAGACTGAAAGGGTGACCCCTCACCCTTGAAGGCACCTCCACACCCGCAGGGCCGTCTGTATCCCCTCCTGCAAACCCAACGACCACAGGTCGATCCCGACATCCGTCAAATGGACCCCATCCCTCCTCAAATAGAGGCCCACATTCTTTTCAAGTTCCCTATGGCGAACCACTAACCCACCTTGCCATGCCAGAAACCTCCCCACCACCTTATTCACTCGAATCCTCGCCTTGTTAAGGCGGTATACAGATCGAGCCATCCTCCAGGAAGTTCTAGCCACCATATCTGACCACACCAGCAGCGTGTCTGGATACGTCTCGTGCAGGTATGTCAGATCTTTCTTTATATCCGCAATGAGATCCCTCACTGTCCGCACCCCCAGGTCGTTCCCACCCGCGTGTATGACCAGGACCGCAGGTGGCCTGTCCAACCACGCGAACCGTTCTACTTCGGGGACCACCCTACCCCCCATCATTCCCGGCCTGCCCAGCCAACGTATGGTGGCCTCCCTCCTAGACACCCCCAACTGCCTCCCACCTGGTCTGGCATCCCCTCTCCGTGCTCCCCAACACACATATGAATGCCCGAGGATCCAGACGAGGCGCGGAAGCCCTCCATCTGAAATGACAAACATAGTGTAATTGACAAGCACCATAACTCAAACCACTAGAGCCACCAAAACTAACAATTACAAACTATAAAAAACTCAGTAAAACCCCCTTTAATCCCCCTTTTTTTTTTTTTTTTCTTTTTTTATATATATATACACCCCATAATTCTCGAATCAATTGCGGCCTAACGTAGGTCCGAAATCGCCTCAATTCCCACCGTCCCATCCTTCGCACATCCGCCTCATCCAACCCACACCTGGCGGCCTCAGTAGCCGCCCCGATGGGGAAGGAGTGGGAGGCGTAGGCGGACCCCTCTAAACCCATACCGTTTAAACATTTTCGAAGAACCGCCCCAAATTGAAATTGTGACAGATACGATCCATCACTATGTACCAACAAGGGGCCCCCCACTCCTGGTCTCACCCCCATAAATTCACCTACCACCTTTACCGGGCACATGGCGCAACCTATGCAGCGAGATCAGCACTCCAACACCCTTCTGATCCGTCTTGGATTTCTTCAACCGCACCAACACCCTGTCAAACAAAACTTCAACGTCCCCCAACATTAACCCCCCCATCTCTTTTTTAGACGGGCTAACCAATTCTCCAATACGAAATGCCCCAAAAAACGCTAAGGAAAAAGCCGCTGCAAACAATAACCCCTCGTACCCGTCCCTGCACACCCCAACTAACTGCTCTCTTAAGGCTAAAACATTGGCAAAGGTAATAGGCCGCCTCGCGTCCTTCGTCCTGTTTTCCTTGCGATATCCCTTCACCGCCTGCTTTACCCAAAAATCTTTTGTCCAATCCACAGCGCCCTGTAACTTGAACAAAAAGGCCAAACCTGCCAACCGTTTTTCTATAGCAGACACCGACCTGCCTTCCTCCATATTCCTGGACACGTAATACAGCACTAACAGCCTAACTTGTGACACATCTTGACCCACTCCCGATTCCAGCAGCAACTCACCCCACTCCTTCCACACCTTCTGGTATGCTAACCAAGACGACATACTCACCGATCGCTGAATCCATCCTGCGGCTACCCTAGTGCCAAATCCCATATCCAGCCCGGGCAAGGAACGCCCTCTTGCTGTGCCTCCGGTGCCAGAGCCCTGAATCTGTCCCACTGGAACCGAGACAAAGAATCAGCCAGCGTATTCTCCACCCCAGGAATGTGTACCGCATAAAGAAAAACATTCAATTGCAGACAGCGCAACACTAACTGTCGCATCAGCCGAATGACAGGTTGTGAAGACGCCGACATACTATTGATTACCTGCACCACCCCCATGTTATCACAATTCAATCTCAACTTTAAATTTTTGCAGGACTGGCCCCACAGTTCCAATGCTAGTACCACCGGGAATAACTCCAACAGTACTAAATTCTTTGTAAACCCCGTCTCCACCCAGGATCGTGGCCATGGCTCCGCACTCCAGCAACCTTGGAAGTACGCACCATAACCTGTGGATCCTGCGGCATCTGTAACTAGCTCAACATCAAAATTGCTAACTGGACCTGACATCCAAACCGACCTCCCATTAAACTCCTGTAAAAACCGGTGCCACACCTCCAGATCATCCCTGTGCTCCTTCCGAAGCCGAATATAATGCGTGGGAGCTTTCACCCCTGCCGTGGCCGACGACAATCGTCTACAGAAAATCCTCCCCATAGGAATGATCCTACATGCAAAATTCAACTTTCCCAACAGGGATTGTAGCGTGCGTAACTGCACTTTCTTGCACCCATGGATCTCCCTAATCTCCTTTTGTAAATCCCTCAGCTTCTCTTCGGGTAACCTGCATTCCATAGCCATGGAATCAATCACTATACCCAAGAAGCTCAACTCTGTGCGTGGGCCCTCCGTCTTGTCAGCTGCTAACGGCACCCGAAACCTCTCCGCAATGTGCTGCAACGTGGACAACAGTATCGCACACACATTGGAAGCGGGAGGGCCCACACAGAGGAAGTCATCCAAGTAATGGATGACGGAATCAATGCCTGTCACATCCCTAACTACCCATTCTAAAAACGAACTGAACGCCTCAAACATGGCGCACGATATGGAACACCCCATGGGCAAACAACGATCGACATAAAATTGGTCCTGCCAACAGCAACCCAGTAAATGAAAGCTGTCCGGGTGCACAGGCAAAAGTCGAAATGCAGACTCCACATCCGATTTTGCCATGAGCGCCCCTCTGCCATATCGCCGCACCCATCGCACCGCAGCATCGAATGACGTATACGATACCGTGCAGGCTTCTGGGTCAATAAAATCATTTACCGACCCCCCTTTTGGGAACGATAAATGATGTATTAAACGAAACTTGTTAGGTTCCTTTTTGGGAACCACCCCCAGCGGCGACACTACCAAGTCCGTTAACGGCTTAGCCGGATACGGCCCCGCCATCCTTCCTAACGCTACCTCCTTGGCTAATTTCTCCGACACAACCTCTGGGTGCAACAATGCCGACCTCAAATTTTTGGCCACCGGAGGAATCTCCGTCAATGTGCACGGAATCCTGAAACCTTCCCTGAACCCGGCACTAAGCAAACCCGCTGCCGCCCTGTCGGGATACCTATTTAGGAAAGGCTGCATCCTTACCCACATCACCGGCGTCGTCCCTCTTGTTACCAGTCTCTCCGGAGCGCTTGCCTTTTTTGAAACATCGTGCCAACGAGTGGGGGCGCCCCCCCCCCCCCCGCAACCTGAACACTCGTGCTTAAACTTGCACGTGTTTCCAAACTTGCAGGATCCCTCGTTGAACTGCCAACACACTCCCCATTTTTTTCCGGCCGGGGATCCCGAGGAGTGGCTACCCCCAGCCCCCCCTTGAAATGGCTGTGCCGGCGTCTTTGCCGAGGCCATCAATCTCATCCATAAGCTAATGTCCTTATGGTCCCATCGCAATGCCGGGTGAACCGCCCTGCGCTGCCTAAACTGCTCGTCATATCGCAGCCAAGCCGTCCCTCCATAGACCCTATACGCCTCCCCTATCGCGTCCATATAGCAGAATAACGCCGAGCAGTGCTCGGGGTTCTTCTCCCCAATTACCCCCGCCAATATGGCAAACGCTTGCAGCCAGTTTGCAAACGTCCGCGGGATTAGTCGATACCGCCTCTTCTCTTCATCATCTTTCTTGGTATCATCCGGTTTCACCCTGTCCAAATTGAATTTCTCCAATGGCAACAGGGAGAAAATCTCCACGTACTCACCCTTCCAGATTTTCTCTCTAACTTCCTGTTTTAGATGGGCCCCCAGCGGTCCCTCGAAGCAGACATACACTTCGCATTTTGCCGCATCTGCCAACCGGACAATGTCGGCTCTCACCACCTGCTCAGCCACACCCTTCTCTGGCGTACTCACCTGCTTGTCTGCGCCCCCCATTGGAGCCGATACCTCTGCAGCTGTTGTGACCGAAGCCCCACCTGCGGGATTCGCGACCCCCCCCGCAACCCCTCCTCCTTTTTCAAAACGCCCCACCAAGGCCCTCAGGCCCTCCAGCAACTCCTGTACCTGACCCCCCTCCCCCACTGGGGTCTCACTCCTAGCCCGCGGTTGGTCATGGACTGCCACCAGCGGTGCTGGAGGCCCCGACTCACCCTCCCCCACAGGTATAATGCCCAACAAATTCTGTAAAGAAGCCGTAAATGAACTATTATTACTGGACTTACCGGGCCGTCTGGGCACCTTCACCGGCCTGACATCCACCGATGCTTGTGGGCGGCTGGGCACCTCCTCTTCTTCAGACAGTTCCCCTTCCGACCTACTGTATTCCTCCTGCTGAGACAAAAACGCTGGTCCCCTCGGGGAGGGACTCCTGGACAACTCCCGGCTCCTTCCGCTCACCACCCCCGATGTTGACGCACCCCCCCGCCCCGCTGCCTTGGTTCCCCAAGTCCCGAGCAGTCAGGCCGGACCCGGCACTGCTCCTGCCAACCGACCTTCTCCCCTCTCCTCCTGGTGGCGCCCGCCTACCCTCTGCTGTGCTGGCCCCTCCGGCGGCCCGTCGCGCTGTACCAGCAGACATGTGCACCCTACTGTCTTCCCCCCTCGGCTCGTGCAGAGCTGCTGAGGGTTTCGATGTCGCAATCCTCCGGGGTGTATTACCCCCCATCCTGGCTGTTCCTCCTGAGTGAGCTGACCGCCCCCCCCTCAACTCGTGCAGAGCTGCTGGGGAGGACGCCGCTGCGGAAGGGGCTGCTGTGCTTCCCAACTGCCCCATCCTGCCGGCTCCCGCCCGCTGCGACCTCCTCTCTGGCTGTTGTCCCCCCGGTCTGTGCAGAACTGCTGGGGCTGGTGGATCCTGTGATGGCCTTCTACTTGAGGCTGGGGATGTAGCTCCGTGTAGGCCCGAGGCCCCGCCCCCCGCATGGCGCCCCCGGCGTGCGTTCCGCCTAGGCCCCACCGGGGTCTCTGTCTGAGCCCTCTTAGCAGGTGGCGTGGATTGGTCCCCCCTTGGGCTCCTGGCTGGTCTAGATGGACCTGCTATCCCCCCTGGAGAGTACCTCGCTGGTGGCCTAGACACCCGGCCGCGTGGGTGATTCCCGCCGTCTGTAGAACGTCCATCCGGTCTTCTGCTCTGTCCTCATCCATCCCGCTCCGTAGAAACTGCTAATATCGCTGCCACCTGCTCCTGCAGCCACTCAGCTCCGTTCGCCGCCGCCGCGGCCCTCAGGCGCTCCACGAGGTCGCTGTCCGCCATTTTGTTTGTATGCAGAGGAGCAGTGGAAAAACTGCCTCCTCCTGTGGATTTCTAAACCGACTGCGTCCGCTCGGCCACGCCCCCTTTTGTATATTGCCGCTCCCCCTGCTTCCTATTGGCTGCCGACTGTAACCACTCCCCTAAGCCCTTCCCCTGGTGTGTCACTAGACACCCAGTCATGCCCGGCCCTCCCTTACATTCCTTTCCTCTCCATTCCGTCCGGCCCTCTCTGTCTATGAATTAATGAACCACTAGTTTTGATCCCGTAGCCTAACCAGTTCCGACATTAGTATATTGATGACCCCTGGTGAGAAGGTGCCGTCCTGTCTGTGGAGATGACTGTTGAAAAAAAAGGGGATTCAATTAGCACCTGGGGACACTCAATGGCTCTTACAAGGCCATTTTATCTCCACCAGGTACACATCACAGACCATATCATATATATATATATAATATATATATATATATATATATATATATATATATATATATATATATATATATATATATTCCATTCATTCATTCACCAACACAGGCACATCTCCCTGATATATATCTATACATCTGATGGGGCATGGCAATCCAATTCCATCTTTCTTGGAACTCCTTGATATAAATATGGATTTCAAAATCCCCACCACATATCTTAGGTCTAGAAGGCAGTATCTGACACAACTGGGTCTTGCGTCAGAATCTTTGGATATCTAAAGCCTTGGCGTTATTTCAGGTACTGAATCAGATGGCATTGGTATTTTTGCTACTTCTAGCTGTTTTTAGTTTAGACTCCTTTTTTAAACCCATGCAGTTCTTGTGAGGCAATTTTATTAAACTGTATACAGTATTATCCACATGTGCTTCCTCGTAACCCTTCTCCAGAAATTTTATTTCTGAGGATGGTACCTTGCACTTCATAGTCCTTCAATCTTGTGCACACCCCTGCCATGCTTGCAACAACCTTAGCGTTTGGATGAAAGGTTTATTTAGTGTGTAATTGAATACATTTTTTTTATAGAGACATTTAACAACTGAGCAGGACAGAAGGATTTTGGTTTAAAAAAAAAAGGGGTAATCCCTCTAAATGAGAAGTTTGGAGCTGTGCTGTGGATGGGGATGCCATGCCTTTAGTAAACATTTAAATCAGTGGTGGATATTCTGGTGCAAATAGTAATGCATGCACACTACTATAAAATACATATAGAATCTGATGACCCCTTTTTTATTTTCAACAAAAAGCTGCATACCTTAGAACAGGGGTCGCCAACCCCTGGGCTGCGGCCCACTACCGGGCTGCAGCCTGTTTACAGGTGTGCCGCAAAGTCTACCCAATTTGAGGTACGGTGGCAGCGGCGGGTGAGCAGAGACATCACCGCCAACACCGCACTTCCACCCACACAGCCCCGCCGCTACACTGTTAGGGGCGAAGCAGGCGAGCAGAGGGATGACATCCTCCGCCCGCCAGCATCACCGCTGTTGCGCCCACCCAGCCGGGCCAGTATACTGTTGGGGGTGAAGCAGGCGAGCAGAGAGATAACATCATCTCTCGCCACCCGCCCACACAGCACTGTTGGAGGTAAAGCAGAGAGATGACATCATCTCTCACCGCCCACCCGCATCACCGCTGTTCTCTCTCACGCAGAACTCACCACTCCACTGCACGCCTCTGTGCTTAGTGATAATTTGCGTCTAGGTTGCATGTGCAATCTGCATCTGGGGGCAGATTCGGCATTATGGTGAGTTGAACTATTTCATTTTATATTACAATATAATAATAAAAATAATGAGCTTCAATCATCCTGACACCATATTAACCATGGTATTGTGATGAAGTGCTAACAGCCTTTTTCTGACAAATTTGGCTGCAAAAAAAACGCATCATCACCAAGACCCTCCTCGGGCCTTGCCACAATTTCCATCCGAAATGCCGGTCCCCGGTGCCAAAAAGGTTGGGGACCACTACCATAGAAGGTTGACCATATGGGAGGTTCATTTAAGGTGCTCCATCCCCTACCAAATATCCAATATCTACTTCTGCATCAGCATGTAAAGAAAACTCATCATCAAACATGATTATACCCTCTACCATGTTGTCCTTTTGTGGCCCTGGAGTCGTCTCAGACTGGGATATCGACATCTATGGTCAAACGGCCAGACACGGAGCAGCAAGGTGACATGATGGAATCACTGCTCCGCAATGAGTTCAGGTGGGAAGCCTCACACAAGGGTTCATCAGAATGCACACCAGAATAACTTTTATATGAGATCCTTACCCTCTTGTCTTGTCTGGGCATTAAACTTTCTAGCTTTTCCTCAGTAAAGTAGATAAAGATAAAAAAAAATCACTGAACATCCTTTGTATCCCAGAGGCAACCTTGGGCAATGCTTTAGGAAGATTATCCATTTGGAAGTTGCTTTGCCAGTCAACAAAATGTTTAAATTTTTTCATAGTCCAGAATAGCATCCTCCCATGGAAGCTCCCCAGTAAGTTGACAATAGATGACTACTCCAAACACCCACACATCAAGGCTGCCTTCCACAACCAAGCCATCTCAAGTGTCAACTTTGCGCCTTACCGGAGCCATGTAGAACATGGTGCCACACTTGCATCTAATCACTGTCCTGTGGACCTTTAGCCCAGTCTTTGAGCTTGATGGAATGGCAGTCCATGTCAAAAACTGAAACATTATGTGGCTTCAAATCCATGTGTACCAGGCCTTTGGTAATGTAATGAATTACATTATTGGGCCATATTTGTTCAAAGCATATACCTACTATTCCTATTAAGAGTTTTACACAGAGATTCTACTTTACTGCTCCTTTTTTATTTCAGCGTAAGTCTACAATTAGTGACCTCTTAGAAAAAAGTCTATCGTGCAGAAAAAATGTTTTTTATGGATATACATAAATATTTGAAGCTATTGAAATGGTGGTTGGATTGTTTTCTTGCCATTTTGCCAATAATGCATTTCCAAATCCACCTTTTCCAAGTTCCTTCACAATGAGGAAGTGTGCCTGGAAGTCTATTTTCGGTAGTCCTTGTGGATAGGAGACCATTCTATCCAGAAGATGTTCCTCATCATGAGCAATAGTGAGGTCAAAGTGTCCGGGAGAGCAAAATTAATAAAAAATGTGTTAAGTTATTAGACCGAAAACAAATCTTTGAAGAGATGATAAATATGAATACTTGTTACCCTGAGTTATTTATATATAAATATGAAATTCTCAATAGACCTCCACATCTATATGTATATGTCTCGGGAATAAGGTTTGGCCGCTAAATATAGAGCTTGAACACAACAGAAATGTATTAAGTACATTTAGGCTCCATGCACACTGGAGCTCAAAAAAGCTTTCTGGACGCCAGATTGCTGGCAGAAAAACAAGCTTTTAACAGCGCTTTGTACTAGCGTTTATGCACGTTTATGAGCGTTTTACAGTGTTGGCGTTAACGGGCGTTTTTTATAAAAAATACAGAGAGGACACTCCAAAAATCCCACAATGCATTCCCAAACTCCCACAATGCATTGGCACAATATTATTATTTTTTACCCTAGCAGCCATTTTAGACCAGAAAGAGCACTGTCTTCAGCAGAGAGCTGTCTACTGTTGCTAGCTGCGTTGACTATGGATCCAGCCGTGAAGACAATGCAGGAAATACTCCTCCAGATTTAGTTGCGTCGGATCAGAAGACGGAGAGAAATGAATGAGAGGACCAGAGTTCGTCGGTACTGGACCCAGTCCGTTGATTGACCAACGCATCTCTTCAGGATATTTCACCAACCTTTACGTTCAGTTGCGTAATTTAACATGAAAAGTTTTTTCAACTTTACAAGGATGTCTGTTGGCACATATGACAATCTGCTAGAGAGGCTGCGACAAAGTCTAAATCGAATGGACACCCAGATGAGGATGAGCGTGTCTCCTGAGGAACGTCTCCTGGTGACACTCAGGTATTTCATTATTTTAGTCATGTATATTTAAAATGTTACTTTATTTTTATTTTATCACTGCCAGTGTCATTTATACAGGAATCAATGCATTTAAATAGCATTGATTGCTGTATAAATGACAATGGTCCCAAACATGTGTCAAAAATGTCCGATGTGTCCGCCATAATGTCGCAGTCACAAAAAAAATTGCAGATCGCCGCCATTACTAATAAAAAAAAAAATTTATAAAAATCCTATAAAACTATCCCCTATCTTGTAAACGCTATAACTTCTGCGCAAACCGATCAATAATCGCTTATTACAATTTTTTTTTTACCAAAAATATGTAGAAGAATACGTATCGGCCTAAACTGAGGAAAAAAAATGTTTCTTTATATATT
>CM053026.1:774884198-774932249 GCA_028564925.1 Lithobates sylvaticus | reverse complement strand
AAACGGTATAATAAATATCATTGGTGTTTAAAAGAATTGGTTGTGAAACTAAATGTCGCAGCACACTATGTTTGTCACTACCCAGTTCTGTTAATCGTCGATGTTTACCAAAACGTTGCCTAAGAGGACAAATGGTGCTGCCCACAATAAAGCATTTTACACGGACACTTCAAACAATTTACCACATAATTGCTGGAGCAATTATAAAATTGTTTGAGTGGATAAATGGTGCCCTTGTGAGAATTTTTTTTGACCATGGTTAATAAAATGACATGTTTTACAGAGAGGTTTGTTACACCTATACATTCTTATAAGTGGAATGAGGCACAGCGAGTTCTCTTCTCGTTTACCTTTTAGTTTACTAGGTGCGATCTTGTTCTTAAAGGTAGGGGCCCTTCTATATGTGACTGTACAGTAGGGGTAGTTTATTTACTACAATGCCCTTGTGGCCTTCAGTATATTGGGCGGACCAAACGCCCATTACAAATAAGACTGAATGAGCACATCACAAACATTAAGGCTGGATTTAGGAACCACTCGGTTTCAAAGCACTACCTTTTCAAACATAATAGAGACCCCTCTAATACACTATTTTTAGGGATCGACAAATTCAGTGCTAATTGGAGGGGGAGCTCTTTGGTGCGAGAAATATCCAAATCTGAAATGTCTTGGATCCATAGGGTTAAAACATATGTCCCCTATGGGTTAAACATAGATGTGGATGTTAACGCATTCATTGACAATTCATGATTTTGTTGATTTTCGATTATGCCTGATATGATCTAGTTCTGAGCTGCGTGTGGTAAACACATACTATATTTCATTTGTTGATTTTTGTCAAAAAAAAAAAAAAAAAATTTTTGAAAGTATGCTGGTTGGAAGAATAGATTACATTTTTCTCCCTTATATATATTTTGATTTTGGTCCCTAAATTAATTTTTTTTATATATAAAGAATCATCCCTAGCATTATTTTTCTCTTTTTTAAGCTATATAGGTAGATTCAAATGATTTACGGAAATCACCTGTTATCTGTGGTCAATATATATGTTATAGAGAATTACATTGTTTTTCTCTATTTTTGAATCTATAAAAAAATTTTCTTTGCCTACTATGCTTCCTTTTACCTACTATGCTTCGGTGTTCCATTTAAGAGTAGTAGATCTTTCCGGTTCAGTGATAATAATTTTAATGTTTCTTTTTAAATTTTAATTCTCATTTAATTATTTTTCTTTTTATTGTTAAACAGCCGAGTATCAAAGTTTGCTACGGTTAAAACTTGTTTTAATAATGATTTTCCTGCAACGAACAAGTTTCCAATTACCTAGCCTATTACAGCTACGTTTTGCCCACACTTGAGATGGTTGTCTGTGTTTCTTAACACGGAGCTCAGAACGAGGCTTGGTTTAATTTTGTGCCTATATAACGGTGGTGATTCAGCACGCTACCCGTACCCATTGAAAACGTCAGCCTATGACGAAACGCGTCTGGGACGTACGTGCTGACGTCACCACGCCATTGAGGACGGGATTTTCTGTTTTGTGTTGCCGGCCGGCTTCCGTTTTATGCTTAAAACTATTTTTACTTTATGTAAGTGTAACCTTTAACTTTTTATAATAAATTTGCCAAACGTACTACCCCATGGTCTGCTGCTTTCTCTCCCTTTTGGGTAAAATGTTGAGCCGCTGTGCTTAGGAGAGTGAGCATCGATCTTTGAAGTGGACCAGGACCTTTTTGCTACCAATCACTGGCCTACCCTACCTGGGAGACTATATGCACTGTCTTTTGCTGGTCTCTGGTAAGGAGCCCCTCTGTGTGGTGACGGGACACATGTCAGTCTTTTGCTTCTTGGATCACTGGTGTATGTGTTTTTGATACTCTTTCCTGCTGGGATAAATGCCAATCGCTTTTGTTTTGTTGTGTTTTGGTAAGCGCAATATTTAAATGGTGGAGGAGTTTTCATTCGAACACGTTTTTTTATTATTATTTTTTTTTTTTTTTTATTATTATTATTTTTTTGGTTTTACAACACTGGGTGTTCCCCTCATTTTTCCTAATCTAATTTAGTAAAAATAAATAAAAAAAAAGGTTTATATATATTTATTTATATATAAGCTTTTTCCCCAAAAATTTTTTTGTCAATATTACGCTATGTCTGCTCCCCTTTTTTCTTTTTGGTAATAACCACTGGGGGCATACGCTACTCTCGAGTACCTCAAGTTCCGGGTTCCTGATTCATCTAAAGGCCCAGGCTGGGTATAAGCCAACTGCGGATTTGCTGCTTATCTCTGGTAAGCATATCACTTGGAAGGCTGGGACGTTGATTTGCTAAAAACACTTTTATCACCTGTGAATCCCCTTGGAAGGACTCATTACTCTGTATACCAATACACCTTGCCCCTTTCTTTTTGAGGACTATTAATAGAGAACCTCCAGTTTGGGACTTCTTCAAACTCACTTAAAATAATTTATTAATATACTCACCATTGGGTTAATTATTTTATTCACTATATAATTGTATTTTTCTAAATTTTCTTTGTCAGTAATGTTTGTAAAAATTGTGTATTGATTCCACTTAATTGTGATACTATTGGTCAACACTCACTAATATTAGCGCAACTTCTCTTTTTTATCTTGTAATTTTGTGCATATCTCACAATAAGTTTGCAGCTTTTTTTATTATCATTTGTAATCGTTCATACAGGGCGCCTATAGGGAACCCATACACTCCCCTCCCCCGCTCCAAGCGCAGTTTTCTTCTTTTTTACTATATGTGACTTTAGGCCTCTCGCTCAATGTGGAACTTAAGTGGGGATCCTGTTTTAGGATATTCCAATGCTTTCCTAAAATGTGTTCTGTTTTTTTGTATTGTCTGTTGAAGCCTGTAATACACCGCACAATGGGTGCCTCAGGTGGTTTAACGGCCTTAGGTTTCTTACCAGGAAGGAATGTATTATAAGCATGTTCAATCAGTTGTGAAGGGTAACCTTTTTCTATGAACTTTTTCTTGCGGTGTGAGCTCTGTGATACATAGTCACAATCTCTGGTACAATTTTTTGTCTCAACCTACAAAACTGTCCTTTTGGAATATTGTTGACCCACAGAGGGTGATGACAGCTGTCATAATGCAGGTATGAGTTTCCGGAAGTAAGTTTAGTGTAGTTTCGGGCAAAGATATTGTTGCCTTCATGGTTGAGCTCCAAGTCAAGGAAAGCCAAATTTTCCTTGCTCCATACCGCGGAAAAAGATAAACCCATACTGTTAGCGTTACAGTGAGAGACAACATCGTTCACCTGGGATGAAGTGCCGTCCCAGATGATCACAATATCGTCTATATAAGGACCGAAAAACACTACGTGTTGGGCAAAAGGGTTATTGTTCCAGATATATTGATTCTCCCACAGACCCATGGTAAGATTAGCGTAGGATGGAGCAAAATTGGCTCCCATTGCTGTACCATGGGTCTGCAGGTAAAATTGGTCCTCAAACTGAAAGTAATTATGTGTAAGGCAAAATGCAGTTGCCTCTAAAATAAATGTGGCCTGTCTCGTGTTAAGCAGAGGATCTAAAGTTACAAAATGCTGTACCGCCAACAAACCGACTTCATGCGGGATGGAGGTATAGAGGGAATTCACATCCAGAGATAACCAGGAATAATTCTCATTCCAACTGTATGGTGACATGTGGTCCAAAAGGTGTATGGAGTTGTGGATATATGACTCCAGGCCTTGAGCCAGAGGTTGTAAGAACGAGTCAATATATAGTGAAAAAACACTACTGACACTGTTCATAGATGCTACGATGGGCCTACCAGGTGGTTGGGATGCATCCTTATGTATTTTGGGCAGATGATAAAAGTATGGCGTACTATAAAACTGCGCAAAAAAAAAGCTGCCTCTTATTTTTTGTCAATAATCTGATCCATAAGTGCTTTAGTAATTTAAAGTGTCTGCTTCAATACGGAAAGTAGGTAGGGGCTCATTGGATATTTTTTTTTTATAAGTCTTGGTATCAGAGAGTAATCTGGTGGCCTCGGCTATATAACATATGCGGTCTTGGATGACAATCCCGCCACCCTTATCCGCAGGCTTAATGATAAGTTCTGGGTTATCCAAAAAGCGTTTTGAGAGACGTTTTTTCACCAGTAGTAAGATTCTGGGAACACAACTTTAGATTGTTCATGGATTGTAAACACAATTTTTGAAAGTCAGCTGTAACTACTCTATAAAAAGATTCCAAATATGGTCCCTTGGACTTTGTGGGGTAAAAGGAAGATTTGGGTTTTAAGTTTGTATGTACTATAGATGGTGATGTTTGAAAGTGTTGGGTGAATAAATCTAAGTCTTGATCATGAACCGAATCATCCAGATGAAGATAATGGTCATAGGTGCTACTAGTATCATCTGCTGAAATAACATCCACTACGCACTGATTCAAGGGAGATGTACTTGATCCCAATGCTTCATTCCTAATGGATTGTAAATGAAAGAACCTTTTTGAGGGTGAGGTTTCTAATGAATTTATTCAAATCTTTGAATAATTGGAAAAAATTGGGTTGTACAGTCGGAGAAAAGGAAAAGCCTCTACTCAACAATGAGATGTCTTCACTTGTCAATACATGTGATGACAGATTAAATAACTTTATCGTTTGAGTAGTTTTGCACTGGTGCTTATGTTTTCGCCGTCCACCTCTGCACCCTCGTCTGTGTATTTTCTTTTTATGCGATGTTTGGGATGTGGGCCCTTATCTAAAAAAGACGATGGAGAAAAGGACATGGAGGCAGAGTGGGGGAGGGCATGTCACCTCTATCGAAAGTCACCAATGGGGAGTTCAAATGAAGAAGTGCTAGGTTTACAGTTGTCAATATTAACATTGGAAAAGGTAGTATGCGCTGATATATTGGAGGGCAAAACCTGAGGACATAAAGAAACAGGATCAATCAATATGTGATCTATAGCTGGTATAACAGGAGACATAGAAGAAAGCTTAATATACTGGGGGGGTATGTGGCGCTAACCCCTAGATACGTAAACTAAAAAAAACTCCTATAGGACGCATTTTCCAAGTGATGGGTAACCTTATGGTAATAAGCTACCAAATTTACATATAAAATGCAAACATACATAAATGAATAGCATAAAATATTGATAAAATAATGGATGAAGTAGTGAATACGTGCAAAATGTTACCAATATTGCTAATAAGAACGTGCTGAGATAAAATAAATGATGATAAAAGATAATCCAATAAAAAGATAAATTAAATGTAACAATTCCGCGAAATAAATTGTGAGATCTAAAATCAATAAGAAGGAAAATGCCTTCTGTGGACAAATAAAATCTAAAGTGCAGAGTGCAAACACGTGAAATAAAAGACCAAAATGAGGAGGTCTATATGTGCAAAGAAATAATGTATGTGCATCAATAATCCAATAATGCAGCAAAGTGACTAAATCACTGAGAAATATATACAGTAATCCAACCAAGGATCAGGACCAGACTGAGGTCTAAATGTGCAAAGAAATGAATAGGAATAAATACATCCAATTCAAATATGCAGCAAGGTGACTGAAATGGACTATATCAATAAGGAGAAATAAGTAAAAAATTCCAGAACAGAATATATGAACTCCTAATGAAAAAATCAATAATGTGGTGCACTACAAGTCCCAGCTTGTAGTGGAAATAGCACAGGGGTAAAGGTAACCAAACAGTATGTAAGGATAATAGGCTTCTTGGTGAGTGCAAGGAAAAAAGTTCCAGATAGCTTAGATAATATACAGTTCAGTGCAATTTCCATGCAGATGGCAAAACGTGCTCTGTGGTGTTTTCAGGGGTGCACCCCACTGTTTCCCCCAGCCTCTCACCTCTAATAATGGCCCCAATATGCCTAGTAAAGCAAAGGACCTCTGGATGGTAATCCTGGTGTATAGCCCGGTAAACCTCTCCTTCCTATGGATTCCTATGCGTTTTTCCTGCCTCTCATTCCGGTCCCCATAGCAATTCCAAACGTCACTCCAGAGGAAAGGGATCACTACCAATTCAGGTCAGCATAAGGGGTGGGGGATAAGAGAAGAAAAGGCGCTCCAATGTGTAGTATAATAAGAGTAATTTTAATGAAAATATCCACTTACATATTAGCTTGTGTAAAATCGCTCAAGATGGAGGTACTTCTGGTCTCGGCCGAAAACCGGAAGTAAACAATAGACACGCGACTTCCTCCCTCACGCGTATCGTCACAGCACACGTGACTTCCTCAAAGGGTATGGTAGCCAGGTGACTGTTCAGCCTATTTATACTGTGTCTAAGGGAACTTGAAATAGCGGCAGTGCATCCAATAGAGTAAAATGGCATTGAATACATGTTATATAGTTCCTAATAACATTGGCAAATATAAAAGCAATAAAAATATGTGATTTGAAATATATAATAAATCCTAGGCAAATACAGTTTTTAATCCCCATTGCCTAACATTGAATGACATAAAAACACCGCCACCTGGTGGCTAATCCTAAGCATTGATTCCCAAATATTAAACGGTACTCAGTAGTGACATCCAGTTGTAGAAACTACAAGTGTGCCACTAAGTAATTTCTATTAACTTGAACCATGAATAAAAAATATTAAAAATAGTAATAAAATTTAAAATGGATAAAAAAATTCTGGAGTTTGATTGAGACCCTTTTTTAAAATATAGGGGAGACCCGACTAATAATAAAATATAAGAAAGGTAAAATTATTGATAATAATATTAAAAAATATTATTAGTAATTAGATATAAAACAGTTTAAGTCAAACTCTACATTGTGTCCCCAAGGTTTGAGTGTGCATAGTTCATAAATCCATCTTGATTCGGCTTGACTAATTCTAATGATTTTATTGTTGACTCTCCAGTGGGGCTTGTATTTTTCTATTGCGCAGATTTTTAAGGATGAGGGGTCTTTTTTATGGTATTTTGCATAGTGTCGTGACAGACTATGTTTATCAAATAATATTTTGGACGTGCTCCCTCAATATTTTCCATAGTTCTCTTTTGGTCCTGCCTATATATTGGATTTGGCAAGGACATTCCATCAAGTATACCACGCCTTCCGTCCTACATGTTATAAAATCATCAATATTAATCTTAATATTAGCAGGGCTGGTGCTACTAATAAACTAGGCAGCCGCCTAGGGCGCCCGGCCACAGGTGTTGCTTCTGATGCGAGTCTACATTTGAACGCAGCAATGATGCTATGGAGTCCACTATGGAGTTTAACCTCCTTCGACCTTCATAGTTAGGCACAGTCAGTCTAAATGCTCTATTCTCTTGAGTTTTTTGCAGTTGACATTGTTCTCTTTGGACCCTTAACTAAAAAAAAACCTGACCAGTTAAGTTTTTTATTAATGTATTCTAATCCAAAACAATGCATTTTGTGCAGAGGGCTAAATATTAAACTTGAGGGTTTAAGCAAGAGAGGGAGAGTGATAGGGCAGTAGGTGAGAGAGGGATGTGACAGTGTGTCAGACTGAGAGGGACATGAAAAACTGTGGACTTAAAAATCCCTTACAGGTACTCACCATATACCCTTTATATTACCCATCCCCCCCACCATACAAACTCAACTGCTTTGGCAATGCTCTAAGCTTTATTGGCAGGACCAAATACATTTAATAAAATTGAGAAGGTGAGAGAGCGCAAGGGACTAGGTGGGAGCAGGGCCGGTGTTACCAATAGGCAAATTAGGTAGCCGCCTAGGGCGCCCAACCACTGGTGTTCCTTCTGATGTGATTCTACATTTGAATGCAGAATTGATGCTATGGAGTCCACTATGGAGTTTGACCTCCTTAGACCTTCATAGTTAGGCACAGGCAGTCTAAGTGCTCTATTCTTTTGAGGCTTTGCAGTTGACATTGTTCTCTTTGGACTCTTGAATAATGCATTCTAATCCAAAACAATGTATTTAGTGCAGAGAGCTAAATGTTAAACTTGAGGGTTTAACCAAGAGATGGCAAGAGTAAGCGAGAGAGGGAGGGGCGAGAGAGAAAAGGCGAGAGCGATGGGGCAGGGGAGAAAGAGGGTGAGAGATACGGCAAGGTAAAAAGAGCAAGAGAGAAGGCGCGAGAGAGGGACAGATGTGACAGCGTGTCAGATTGAGAGGGACATGGAAAACTGTGGACTTAAAAATCTCTTACAGGGACTCGCCCTATACCCTTTATATTACCCATTACCCCCCCCCCCCCATACAAACTCAACTGCTTTGGCAATGCTCTAAATGTATTTGATCCTGCCAATAAAGCTTAATTGAATTGAGAAGGTGAGAGCAGGGCCGGTGCTACCAATAGGCAAACTAGGCAGCTACCTAGGCCGCTCGACCACTGGTGTTCCTTCTGATGCGAGTCTACATTTGAACGCAGAATTGATGCTATGGAGTCCACTATGGAGTTTGACCGCCTTCGACTTTTTCATATTTAGGCACAGGCAGTCTAAATGCTCTATTCTCTTGAGGTTTTGCAGTTGACATTTTTCTCTTTGGACTCTTGCAAGCAACTAAGTCTCAGCATGAGCAGACAGCTGCCTGGTTCTGTTCCCACACCAGAGAAAAGTAAACTCAGAAAAAAAAAAAAAAACATGAATTTGTGTTGATATATCTAGCAGTTATAGTTACAGAAAGAAAACTCAAGTCTTCTAAAATGTCTTGCGTTCATGTAGGACATAAAGCTCGTACAAGTCCAATACATCCAACACATCCCTCTTCTACTCAATGGGTGACCAAAAGGGTTTTTTAATGATTTCCACCTCCTCCAATATTGAGGGAGAATAACTTTTGATCTAGAAGACATAAGGCAGCACTTGATGAGGCTCCATAATGGACACCATGCACTCAGTTATGTCACACGTACTACCGTATTCCTGGAAAGATTCTCTGGAGGCATTTCTGTTTTCCATGGTAGGTGGACCTATTTTAAAATGCCCAAAGCAGAACACCTGTCAGACATTGAGGGCCAACATGTCAAAGAACATCTGCCTGGCTTCAATGGAGAATGGTCACCACTTTCTTGGTGCCAAGGTCAAGTCCTTCATTTGCCACCAAGCAAATTCCTGAGCTGTGAATACCATGTACCATGTCACCAAAGACCCAGACATCAATGCTTGGGTGCAACTTTTTTGTAAGTTTCACAGTTCCGGAACGGTGTACGGTATAAACCAGGACATAAAAGGTGCACTAGAAAAAAAGTAAGAATTTCAGCGCTGTGTGTCAAACCATAATCCTGGCAGCTGACACATAAGTAGTATAGCCAACTTTAAAACATGGGTTTAGGGAAAAGGTGTAGCGCCGGGAGAAAAACGTTACATCGTTCAATATACGGATAGATAACAGTCCTAGTATAAAATATTGTTTGATAATAGAAGATAGTCCATAGAGGATGTTCTATTCAGCAGATCATAAAACAATGTGTAGTGGAGGCCACCATGCCAGTGATCGTGTCCAGCCAAGTGTAAGTATGATTTTAACCACTTGACCACTGGGCAGTTAAACCCCCTTCCTAACCAGACCAAGTTTCAGCTTTCGGCGCTCTCACACTTTCAATGACATTTACTCCGTCATGCAACACTGTACCCAAATTAATTGTGTGTCCTTTTTTTCAAACAAATAGAGCTTTCTTTTGGTGGTATTTAATCACCGCTGGGTTTTTTATTTTTTGCGCTATAAATCAAAAAATACTGAAAGTTCGGTAAAAAACAAAAAGAAAAATTCTTTGTTTCTATTAAAAATTATTGCAGAGTATTGGCGAGTATTACAGTGTTGCACAGTGGTGGCAGAGCATTGCACAGTGGTTGGTTGCAGAGCATGGCACAGTGGTTGGTTGCAGAGCATGGTACAGTGGTGGCAGTGTATTGACCAGCGCTGTGGGCACTACACATCCAGCCCACATCGCTGGTCCCGTCTCTCCCCCTCTCCACTTCTCTCCTCTCTGTACCGATCGGTACAGAGAGGGGAGGGAGGAACCGGCGTCATGACGTGACGCCAGTTTGTGTACATGTGATCGCTCCGTCATTTGACGGAGCAATCACGTGGTAAACGGCTGCTATCAGCGGCTGTTTACCGTGATCCGCCGGGTCCTCGGGACCCGGCGGTCACGGATATTCCCGAGTGCGCGCCCCAGGGGGCGCGCGGGAGCAAGTTTCTGGGAGGACGTCCGTAGGACGTCCACTCAGGGAAACCCGACCGCGCTGTAGCCGTCTTTCGACTATAGCGCGGTCGGCATGTGGTTAAACTAAAAGAACTGACCATATGTTTTTTTTTTTTTACATTATATACTCGAGTATAGGCCGACCCGAATATAAGCCGAGGCACCTAATTTTACTACAACAAAAAAACTGGAAAACGTATTGACTCGAGTATAAGCCTAGGGTGAGAGATGCGCAGCTACTGCAAGTGGAAAAGAGGGTCAACGATGCCCATTTGCAGCAATAGGTCCCCCAAACTTTAAACTTGGTAGTTAAGGGTTCCTAGATGCCTCCTATCTGCAGCCAAAATTTGCGGTCTCTGGACCCAAAGGGTCCTGAAATAACATTGCTGCAGATGGACACAGTTGACTGACTTTGGGGCCACTTGATGCAAATTTGGTATGCAAACTCAGTCGAATGCCGTAGCTTTTTCAGAGCATATACAAAGTTTTTTTATTTTTTTATTTTTTTTTTCCCAATTTGGGCACCGCTAAGAGAAGGGATGTCCAAAAAGGGCAAAGGTGGCTATAGCGGACAAATAAGAAATTGGAAACTAAAAAAAATAAAATAAATATGGGCAAGTTGAGGTTGTTGAACACTATTCTCAACCTGTCTAGATCTGCTGGGGGTGAGCCTGGTTGCTCAATGAGCAGGAAGTCATCGAGGTAGTGGATGACTATCTGACAGTGGGCCTGGTGTTACAGAATCCATGTGAGGACCTGAGCAAAGATGTTGAAAAGCCACGGGCTGTTTTTGCCCACTAGTCCTTTGTGGACTTTTCACGTTTTTTATCAACTTCTATATGACAGTATGTAGCACTGACCCCCGAAGGAGCTGCTGTTTTTTTTTTGGGCTTATCTTTGAGGGTTAGGAGGAAAATTCAGGTACTTTTTGGAACTGCAAAATAGGAAGTCTCTTATTGTAGGAATCCCAGAGAATAACTGTTTCACAGCTGGATTCTCACCACCCCCGGATAGACCTCCTCTCACTAGGCCTAGCAGCCGGCTGAGTGTTAGATAAAGCAAAGTCTCTCTGCCACAGACTTGGTTGTAGAACACTTGAGAAAAGTCTCTGCCACAGGCTTGAATGTAACTGAGGGACATAGACAAATTTAGAGAGCTATCATATGGTACCAGTATCTCTCAGCCGGTCCGCCGATAACGTATCAGTGTAGATCCGTAAAGTGTTCTTCACCTGAGCCTATTTGATTTGTTAAAGTGGGGGGACACCCTGAAAACAAAAACTTAAAAATATTTTAGTAACCATTTAAAATGAAAAAAAAAAAAAAAAATATATATATTTTTTTTTACTTACCAGAAATGGCTGTTGCTAGGCAGATCGTCCTAATCTGCCTCCTCCAGCTCCGCGGTGATCTTCTCTTCTTCCGTCTTCTGTTAAATGGGGCGCGATGTGTTGTGGGAACTATGTCCC
The DNA here is from genome assembly GCA_028564925.1 of Lithobates sylvaticus. Taxonomy (NCBI): domain Eukaryota; kingdom Metazoa; phylum Chordata; class Amphibia; order Anura; family Ranidae; genus Lithobates; species Lithobates sylvaticus. Next base: position 774,920,606 of record CM053026.1, on the reverse strand, counting down.
ACAATACATCGCGTTCCCCATTCAGAAATTAGAGTCGCGCATGCGCAGTCGGCCGCGCGCCTACTCGCGCATGCGCAGTCGGCCGCGCGCCGACTCGCCCATGCGCAGTAGGAAACGTGAAGCAGTTTCCCTTACCGAGGATGGCGGCGCTGGAACCGAATCGCCGAGGGACAGCTCCGTCCTCCACGACGGACATCGCGGGCGCCCTGGGAGGGTAAGTGTACTTTTTAAAAGTCAGCAGCGACTTTTTTTTTAGCTGCTGACTTTTAAAAAAAAAATTGTAAGGTGAAACCCCACTTTAAGATAGTCCATTTCATGGTGAAGTTTTTTCATTTGTTGCCTCACAATTGTCTTTCTTGGTGTTCTGTTCTCACTACACATTTGCCCCTGGTGTGTATGTAGCTCAACATACAGCTTAAACCGCAAATCCTAAAATAACCAGACTGTCTGTAACTTTGGAACTTTATTACAAGCAACAGGTGGTAGCAGTTTAAGAATAGGATGCATACGGTGAAACTAGAAATAGATAAAATGAACATATAATAAATACATGAACAAATGTCCACTGGGTATACAGTTAAACACATCTTTTAGCCTACCAGCAATGCTGCCTTAGACGTTCCAGGATTTTCCTCCAGAAACATGTGGTGCGGGCTTAGCTGGCTCTCATGCAGTCTGTCCCAGTGGAGAAAGTGAAAGACACTTGTAGTAGGAAGTGGAGCTAGTTCCCAGTGATGGAACAGGAAATGTGTAATAACCATAGAACATTGCCCATCAGTAGTCTGCCTTTTTTGTTAGTGTGGCACCTAGTGGACAAAGTTGGTAGTGCAAGTCCAGAAGATATTTTTTTTTTCTTAGATGCCAAGTGTCATGCCTTCAGCCTATATGTCCATTACATAAAAGTCAGCAACAAAAATGAACACGCATATAAAAAATATGAAAACAAACTTTAGCTGGGATTTGTTTCCTCCCCAAAAAATCATTCTGGTAGACCCACATGTATCATCCTTCCTGTCAATCCCAGGGCTATGGCACTGTAGACAGAACCCTACAAATAAAATTGTTAACTAAAAACACAATTGGATTTAACTATTTTATTATTGGCAACTATTGAACCAATAAATATATATATAAACAAATAATACCCAGAAAAAAGTAAACAAACTAAACACAATTATAGTTACGTTAATTTAAATGAGAAGAAAGAATCTCATAAAATTTGACAATGGCGACCTAACCCTATAAAAAGGGTTTGAAGCTCAGAGATTCGTTCAAACCTGGATGGACAGTGGCCATAAGGTTATGAATCCATTTTGATTCTCTCTGTAATAGAGTTTTATCAATATCGCCTCCGCGATCAAAATCTGGTACAAATTCTAACGCAAAAAACGTAATTTGTGATATATCAAATGAATGATAAAGTCCCATGTGTCGACTGATGGGGGTCTCCATCTTTTTTTTTTTTTTAATAAGAGAGACATGGTCCCTGATTCTGTGAAAAAAGGGTCTTTTAGTTTTACCAACATAAAAAGCCTGACAAGTAAATGTCCTGAGGTAAACAACCCCAATAGTTTTACATGTTGCATGGAAATTTGGCTTAAAAATTTGACCAGTGGGCAGAATAATTTCAGTAGAATTTGTTAGCAACTCACAGAATTCACATTTTCCACAGGGAGAAGTACCTTTTCGATGTGTCTTAGTTCTTCATGTTAGATGGCTGTGAACTAGTCTGTCTTTTAATGAAGTAGATTTACGATAGGTTATCTGTGGATAGGCACCCACATATTTCGAAAGTACATGGTCTGTCGACAGAAGATGCCAATATTTCTCAAAAATATGACGCACTTTTTTATGTTCACCAACAAAGGTGGTGATGATGCGAACTTTGGATTCAAATTTTCGTGGTTTCACTTGGTGGATTAATTGATTTATATATTTTTGTTTTGCTCTATTATACGAACATTTAAGGCAATTTCTACTATAACCTCGTTCTAATAAACGAATCTGCAGTGTGTTTGCCTCAGATTCACAATCAGCCTCCTTACTGCAATTCCTTTTTAATCTTAGATACTGACTATATGGTATACTCTGAACAAGGGACTTGGGATGAGAACTATCTGCATGAAGAATTGTATTGCCTGCAGAAGGCTTCCTATATAAGGAGAAACCAATAGTCTTGTCCTCATTAATATAAATCTTAATGTCAAGAAAGTTCAGAGACCTGATTACAGGTCATCGTAAATTTTAGATTATAGGAATTAACCTCTAGACATGATAGAAATTGTGATAGTTCGTCTCGAGTCCCGGTCCAGACAATAAAAATATCGTCAATGAATCTTTTCCAGATCAAAATATTTTGAAAGAACCCACTGAATTCACTGGCCGAAAATATCTCCCGCTCCCACCCCCCCCAGATACAGGTTGGCGTACGATGGGGCACATTTGGTCCCCATCGCCACCCCCCTGTACCTGGAGGTAGTGGGAGCTGTCGAAAATAAAGATATTGTTGCTTAAAATAAAAAGAAACAATTCTAAGACAAAACTGTTGTATGTAAAAGATGGATGTTTGTTATACTGGCCCACCTATATCAAACACCTCTCTGCAATCAAATGGATGATAATTTCTTGCTGTTTGTAAATGTGTATAAGAAGTATATAGATAAATAAATATATACGTGATTAGGTGTGCAACCATTAAAATAGTGCACTGCTAGCAGCTGCTTAAGATAGAGATCACATGTATAAATACAATAAAATAACAGGTGATAAAATTTGAACCTATTAAAATACTGTAGCAGCGCTTAATAATCAGAAAATAAAAACTGATATAATAGTGGATAAATATAGTGGTACACTAATATTTGAATAAAAAATATATATATGAATAAAATGTAGCAATAAAATAAATCAATTAGTGTTAGTATTGATAAAGGATCAATTAAAAAAAATATATATATAATAAAAATTAATCCAAAAACAGTCCAGTACTATCCAAAGTAGGATGGGAAAGATGACAGTTCTATATTCAATGTGACGTAATCTGATCAGTCCATCCACCAACACACTCCACCACATGTTTTAAGGTTCCCCTTTTGGGGATGCACTCACCAGAGCTAAAGAAAATATAGGCATATACAATCTCTCATCATGACTCTGTTCCCTCCTTTTACCGGTCTCCTCCAACTCTCCTCCACAGCCTCTTAGTCAACAGCTCACCTTTGCCAGTCAGGACATGTGTAAAAAGAATTGCATCCACATAGCGTGATACTGCTTGAAACATTTTATTCACCCTCCCCGTAAGATAAATAGACAATAAAAAAAAACCTTAGTATTGAATGCATAAAAATCAGCATTGAAATTGGTATATGGTAATTGTAAGTATTGCACTGTGCCTGGGTTCACTTTCCGGATCCGCTCTGCTAGTTTCCGCTCTGTGGAGTGGTGATTCCAGCGTCCTGAGGGCTTCCTGGCTGGAGCACAAGTGTCGTCACTTCCTGGTTCTCTGGTCTATGTCCCTATACTGATCGGATTGCGTCACATTGAATATAGAACTGTCATCTTTCCCATCCTACTTTGGATAGTACTGGACTGTTTCTGGATTAATTTATTGATCCTTTATCGATACTAACACTAATTGATTTATTTTATTGCTACATTTAATTCATATATATTTTGTTATTCAAATATTAGTGTATCACTATATTTATCCACTATTATATCAGTTTGAATTTTATCACCTGTTATTTTATTGTATTTATACAAAACTATTGTATGGCCTGGCTGATGGCCCCCATTCAGAGAGGAAACCGTCCACAACTCGAGCCCCCAACTTGTGGGGGATCAAGTTGTAAAGGGCCTCCACATCTATGGCCACCAACCAGGCCTGGTCAGGTAAGCATAAACCATCCAAGGATCTCAGCAAATCAGCTGTATCCTGGATGTAAGAACTCCAATGATTTGACATGCGGTCTCAAGTAATCATCTACAAGTTTGCTAGCCGGCTCTGTTAAACACCCATTTCCAGATATAATTGGGCGCCCAGGGGGGGAGGAGGCATTTTTGTGTATTTTGGGCAATGCACACATTGTTGGCAGTCTGGGACTGTCAACAAGTAAAAATTCACATGTTTTATTATCAATCAAGTCGGCAAGAAAGGCCTGAGTAATGAGTCGTTTATATTTAGTTTGAATGTATGATACCTGGGATGCAGGAATAGGATGATACCATTGGCGATTGGATAGAAGATCAATAACCATAGTCTTGTAGTTTTTAAGATCCATTAAAACAATATTGCCCCCCTTATCGGACGGCTTTATAATCAATCGATCATTCATTTGTAGTGAATTTATTGCTTTACGTTGATTTAGAATTAATATTGGATCTGCTATTCCAAGGCCGCCATTTTGTAGTTTGAATCTCTTTACAAACTTGTTGAGTAAATGCCCAGATGTCTGGATTGCCCTGAAGTACAGGGAAACTGTTAGGGATGGAGCCTAAACACAGGCATCCAACACAAGTGAACAGATCGATGGGCTGCACTAAAGGAATCAGGCTCCAAAAGGTAGTGATAAAGATATATTTATTAATAATAAAGACACACATAAACGCAGCAACCACAAACAAGCAAGAACACAAATAACACTGCAAACCCCCAAGCCCTAATCTAACTAACTAACTATACACTTCAAGGAAATGGAACATATATATATATATACAAGGCAGGGAGGAGAGACCAAGGGGGAAACAGGAAGCAAGGGAACATCAAGGCAGGAGACAGGGGATGGGTCTCAGGAACCAGGTAAGGGGGACAACATCCAGGACAGGGCAGGAAGCAGATAACGGGTCAGGTTACAGGTACAGGTTTCAGGTACAGGTTTCAGGTCCAGGATCAGGTTTCAGACAGGCAAGACAGGGCTACAGAAAGGAATACTGAAGCACTGAACCTCAGTGAAGGACAGGCTTATATACCAAGCAAATCCACAACAGGTGTAGCCTGATTCCTGACAATGTCCATCGGCTGGGAGACCCCTGCTGGTGGCCACCAGAACTGCACCCTTTGATGCCAAAGGAAACAGTGACACCAGCAGGCGATCCAGGTAATAGCACCGTTCCTGACAGTTCCCCCCCCCTAAGGAGTGGCCTCTGGACACTCCATTCTGCCCTAGATCTGGCAGTGCATGTAAAAGTGGAAGAGTCCCAAAAAGTCTTCTCTGTGACGGCAGACCTCCTTGCGCTCTCTGGCCAGAGTCTCTTAACCTACTAGGAGGCGTGCCTCCCGAGTCCGATAATGGGACATGTACCCCACCACCAGGGTCTGGAAGTTTAGATCTGGAAATAAAAACAGACAGGGCAGCAGGCTCCGGGTCATCAGGCTGGGCAGCGAGCTTCAGGTCATCAGGCTGGGCAGCAGACAGGAACTCATCAGGCTGGGCAGCAGACAGGAACTCATCAGGCTGGGCAGCAGACAGGAACTCATCAGGCTGGGCAGCAGACAGGAACTCATCAGGCTGGGCAGCAGACAGGAACTCATCAGGCTGGGCAGCAGACAGGAACTCATCAGGCTGGGCAGCAGACAGGAACTCATCAGGCTGGGCAGCAGACAGGAACTCATCAGGCTGGGCAGCAGACAGGAACTCATCAGGCTGGGCAGCAGACAGGAACTCATCAGGCTGGGCAGCAGACAGGAACTCATCAGGCTGGGCAGCAGACAGGAACTCATCAGGCTGGGCAGCAGACAGGAACTCATCAGGCTGGGCAGCAGACAGGAACTCATCAGGCTGGGCAGCAGACAGGAACTCATCAGGCTGGGCAGCAGACAGGAACTCATCAGGCTGGGCAGCAGACAGGAACTCATCAGGCTGGGCAGCAGACAGGAACACCTCAGGCTGGGCAGCAGACAGGAACACCTCAGGCTGGGCAGCAGACAGGAACACATCAGGCTGGGAAGCAGGAACAGGCACATCAAGCTGGGCAGGAGGCACGGGCACTTTAGGCTGGGCAGCAGGTACGGGCACTTTAGGCTGGGCAGCGGGAACAGGCACATCAAGCTGGGCAGCAGGAACAGGCACATCAAGCTGGGCAGCAGGAACAGGCACATCAAGCTGGGCAGCAGGAACAGGCACATCAAGCTGGGCAGCAGGAACAGGCACATCAAGCTGGGCAGCAGGAACAGGCACATCAAGCTGGGCAGCAGGAACAGACACATCAAGCTGGGCAGCAGGAACAGGCACATCAAGCTGGGCAGCAGGAACAGGTACATCAAGCTGGGCAGCAGACAGGAACACCTCAGGCTGGGCAGCAGACAGGAACACCTCAGGCTGGGCAGCAGACAGTGGCTCACCAGGCTGGGCAGCAGGCACGGGCACATCAGGCTGGGCAGCAGGCACGGGCACATCAGGCTGGGCAGCAGGCACGGGCACATCAGGCTGGGCAGCAGGCACGGGCACATCAGGCTGGGCAGCAGGCACGGGCACATCAAGCTGGGCAGCGGGCACGGGCACATCAAGCTGGGCAGCGGGCACATCAAGCTGGGCAGCGGGCACATCAAGTTGGGCAGCGGGCACAGGCACATCAAGCTGGGCAGCGGGCACAGGCACATCAAGCTGGGCAGCGGGCACAGGCACATCAAGCTGGGCAGCGGGCACAGGCACATCAAAATGGAGGGCTGGCAGCGGGTCAGCAGACTGGAAAACTGGCAGCGGGTCATCAGATTGGAAAACTGGCAGCGGGTCATCAGACTGGAAAACTGGCAGCGGATCATCAGACTGGAAAACTGGCAGCGGATCATCAGACTGGAAAACTGGCAGCGGGTCATCAGACTGGAAAACTGGCAGCGGGTCATCAGACTGGAAAACTGGCAGCGGGTCATCAGACTGGAAACCTGGCAGCGGGTCATCAGACTGGAAACCTGGCAGCGGGTCATCAGACTGGAAACCTGGCAGCGGGTCATCAGACTGGAAACCTGGCAGCGGGTCATCAGACTGGAAAACTGGCAGCGGGTCATCAGACTGGAAAACTGGCAGCGGGTCATCAGACTGGAAAACTGGCAGCGGGTCATCAGACTGGAAAACTGGCAGCAGGACATCAGACTGGGAAGCTGAGACATCAGGCTGGAAGGCCGGCACCAGGACATCAGACTGGAAGGCTGGAACATCAGGCTGGTAGGCTGGAACATCAGGCTGGAAGGCTGGAAGGCTGGGACATCAGGCTGGAAGGCTGGGACATCAGGCTGGAAGGCTGGGACATCAGGCTGGAAGGCTGGAACGTCAGGCTGGAGGGCTGGCACCAGGACATCAGACTGGAAGGCTAGTACTGGCTCTTCAGGCTGGATTGCTGGCACCTCCGGCTGGAACTCTGGCGCTTCAGGCTGGGACAGATTAGTGGGTGTGGAGGCAGATTGGGTTACTGGCAGGATCGTTTTGGTCGGGAAGAACTTTCGTTTTTTCTTTGACTTGGTCGCTGAAGCTTTGTAGGTTGGGGGTGCAGCAGACAGGAAAGGAGTGTTGGGATTTGGCGGAGAAGAGGTAGGGGAGTTGTATGCAGGATAGGTACAGGGAGAGGAGACCGGATATGAATATTTGGTTGGGAGCAATGTATACTGGGTGGCAACTGGGTTTGGTATGGGTGATGGGGAAACATACATTTGGGTAGGCTGGTGTCTGATGGCAGAAGTGGTTTGTTTGGCTGGGGCTAATTGCATCATGCCAGACCATGCTGAAAGTATGGGTTGTACAAATTGTGACTTCAAGTTTCCCTGTCTAACAAAAGACTGCGCAGACACAATGCATTCAGAAATCACCTGTGGGGAACAGCCAGAGTAGTGCTCAAAAAAGTCGTCGGGATCATCTTCAAAAAGCCATACTAGGGATACAACCTGATTCATATCAAAAGGGGGAGTGAAATCATCACGGCCCTCAGGAATACAGGGCAGGGCCAGCTCGGCACAAATCTGGATCAGGGGCTGCACGTCTTCAAAAAGAAAATGGCCCTGATCAACAAAAGCATGGGCTATACGGTTGCACTCCAGTAGTTGCTCCCTAGTATAGTCACCCAAAGTCTGATAACAAAGATCTCTTTTCTTCCAATGCCAGGAGTGAAAGATACAAAATATCTTCCAGCTGCATCTTCCTTGACAAAAGCAAGTGTCCAGACCCAATTCCCAAGTGCAGCCGATCTGTTAGTATGGCTTCAGTATTCTGTTAGGGATGGAGCCTAAACACAGGCATCCAACACAAGTGAACAGATCGATGGGCTGCACTAAAGGAATCAGGCTCCAAAAGGTAGTGATAAAGATATATTTATTAATAATAAAGACACACATAAACGCAGCAACCACAAACAAGCAAGAACACAAATAACACTGCAAACCCCCAAGCCCTAATCTAACTAACTAACTATACACTTCAAGGAAATGGAACATATATATATATACAAGGCAGGGAGGAGAGACCAAGGGGGAAACAGGAAGCAAGGGAACATCAAGGCAGGAGACAGGGGATGGGTCTCAGGAACCAGGTAAGGGGGGACAACATCCAGGACAGGGCAGGAAGCAGATAACGGGTCAGGTTACAGGTACAGGTTTCAGGTACAGGTTTCAGGTCCAGGATCAGGTTTCAGACAGGCAAGACAGGGCTACAGAAAGGAATACTGAAGCACTGAACCTCAGTGAAGGACAGGCTTATATACCAAGCAAATCCACAACAGGTGTAGCCTGATTCCTGGCATGTCCATCTGCTGGGAGACCCCCGCTGGTGGCCACCAGAACTGCACCCTTTGATGTTGAAGGAAGTAGTGACACCACCAGGCGATCCAGGTAATAACACCATTCCTGACAATGTCCATCGGCTGGGAGACCCCTGCTGGTGGCCACCAGAACTGCACCCTTTGATGCCAAAGGAAACAGTGACACCAGCAGGCGATCCAGGTAATAGCACCGTTCCTGACAGAAACACCTGGACTTCGGTTTATACATAGAAGGCAAGGGAAAAGAAGTGCCTAGGCCGGCATCTAGTGAGGGTAGAGGGCAAGCCGTTGGATCCTCAAGCGGAGCATCCAAGGGGTTGCTCTCCTCCCACAATTCCATTAATTCATTTATTTATATTTAATTTCATTTATTGTTTTTTATTTTTCCAAATCTCAGCCGAGAATTGATCTATCTCAGGAGTAGTTTGTTTATCATAAATTGCCTTCAACTATAGATTGACATCTTTAATAATCTCAAAAGAATCCACCTCCTTGATCTGGACAGAAGGTCAAACCCAGGCTCAAAACCTGGGCTTGCTCATCTGATAAGGGACAAGAGGATAGATTGATTATTTGGAAATTGTTTTGTTTGTTACCTTGGGATTTGTTCCCTGAATGCTTGGTGGCTTCTTTGAATCCATTGTCATTTGAGAGGTAAAAATTGGTGCATTTTCCAGTTCCCCCTAGCACGGGAACCAACAGGTGGTCCCCCGATAGGGGAACTGAGATTGACTGATTATGCTTGGGAAGAGCCACATGGTTCAAATTAATTTGTGATGGATTACCTACTTCTACTGAGGATTGAGAGTCATTCGAAGCTGCCCCTTTGTTCTGAGAGCGAAGACCAGAGCGGACATTGTCTCTCTGGTTTCTTTTTCCAGAGGATTTTTGTGATGAAAAGCTGTATTTGCGTTTGTCAATACCTGTTGTTGTTGAGCCTTGGAAGGAACCTGCTTGTTGAGAGGAAACAGAAGAAAAATTAGACTCATCGGAGTCCGATGGCTCTTGATTGGAATTGGTATTCCTTTGGAGAGGTGTTTTTTTTTTTTTTCTTACGCCCACCTCCCTCCAAAGGCCCTCAATGAACCTCACGTATTCAGCATTTATGTGGCCTGCGGGATGTTCTGCCTTGAACACACAGGTCAGCCTTTGAGCTTATCAGCTCCACCCACTCACACGTTACATAATGTTCATTTCACATTAGTTTAATTGTTTGTGTTTACTATGTGTGTATAGTAGTTGATCCTATTTCTTCTATTTCAGTGAATATTGTATGACATTGTTCAGTTCTCCTGAGGAAGCCCACATTTGGGTGAAACATGTTGAGAAACACAAAACTTTGCCAGTCCTCATCTCTATTCAGTGATGTATTGCTTTTAAATGTTGTCACAGACATATGTTATGTTTATATTATGATATATTTTTTTCAATACATTATTTTATAATTCTATGTTTTATTGCGCCCTAAAAGTCCCAACATTTGGTTTATCCAACAAAATTTTTACTTTACTTAAGGGATGAGGCGCTATACTCTAGCTTCAGCAAATCCAAGACCTAAAGCAATACATAAATAAGTGCCAGGATATATACAATAGTTACCAGTTCAGTTGTGTGTGGGGGACCCTCTTAGTAACTTTGAGTCAGACGACTCAATTTTTGATCGAGATCTTCAGGAAGGAGTTGCAACAAACATCACCCAGCATTCATGGAAAGGTGCATCTGCTGCCATATACATCTTGGCAATCCCAATATTTCTGGCAGATACTGCCATTAAAAAAGACAAAACATTCCATAATGATGTTGGAAAACGGAGTAATAGGGTCAAGGACACGGTTGCTGATTTTGTGTCCGAAAACACTAAACCCACAAGGGTTGGTTGAATGTAGACTATCTCGGTACTGATTAAGGAAAGGAAACAGAATAGTTTATTTAAATAATGTTTGTATATTTTTTTTTTCAAAGAAACATACATAAAATATATACATCTAAACACATGCAATTTTAAAATCCTGGTTAACCGATCCACAACTAATGTATCGGCACAATGTATATTGGGTTTCCCCTCAAGATTTGTTTGAACAAACGTTGGGGCGGTTCCTCTACCGGTTTCGCGGTCAGTGGCGCTTCATCAAAAGTATAATCTGGAAAATATCATAGCTTTATCAGTACATTATAAACACAGCCAAATAAGTAATACACAGGTTTTTCAATGAATAAAGAAATGAGGAGGCTCACCAATACAAGCGGAGTCAGGGATGCATGGGACCCACATAAATTCCCCCTGCGGCAGATGTGGGGGATTGTGTAGGACGGCTCTATTTTTGTAGATATGAATACAAATTTCAGAATGGTAATAGATTTAGATATATATACATATCCAAATTTTATAATATGGTGAAGTGTATGGATAAGTGTCTAGATAGAAGTAACAAATTGAGATGTGAAGATGTGAGGGACGTAGAAATTTGAACAACAGAAACAAAGGGGAAACAGAAGGAGTAGATAAAAAAAATATGAGTGAGAGAGGAAAAGAAGTAGAGGGAAGGGGGAAAAAGAAAAAGGGGCAGAGAAGGGTATGAAAGGAGGGGTAAAAAGCTGGGGGGAAAGAGGGATGACTTAATAGGAAAGGGAGGATGAAAAGGGGGGGGGGGGGGGGAAAAGGAAAGGTAGGGGAAGAGAGAGACAAAAGGGGGGGAGGGTGGGAAGGAAAGAGGAGAGAGCATAATGAATGAGAGAGAGTCAATGAAGAACCCACATAGGAATAGACACAGACCGTGAATGTTAAACACCAGACACCAGGGATACCCATAACGCTAAAGTAAGTGAAGATGGCAAGCACTTCCATCACCAAAGGCTTATAATAATTGTAAGAGCCAAATACTTGCTGAGTCAGGAGACTTGGTCTAGATGAAAAATAGTCTATAGTAAAATAGAAGGTAGCGCTATGAGTGATATAAATAGTGTACCATCAAAGGCTCTTCAAGCACATTGTAGCAAAGCACCATATAGAAGGGGGTTGCATACCTGTATCTCTGTATCCCTGGCGAATCCCAGCACCTGTCCTCACACTTGCTCAATGGCGGTGTAATACACACAAGTCTAATCTTGCAGAACACATTTTTATGGCTATATATAAATATTTGTACAGGAAATTTAAAATGGTGGTTTAGATTATTTTACTGACCCATTTTTATTGTCGTTTCCCAAAATTTTTTTTCCAAATCCACCTTTTCCAAGTTCCTTCACAATGAAGAAGTACTCCTGTAAGTCTATCTTCTGTAGTCCTTGTTAATAGAAGGAGATCATTCTACGCAGAAGATGGTACACATTATGAGCAATGGAGGCCATAGTGTCCTGAAGAGCAAAAAAAAAAAAAATAGAACATTTTGTTAAATCTGTGTCTCGCATCAGGTAGACATGAAGTCCATGAGTTGTAGCTTGGGTCTCACTCGGGAATAAGAGTGATGGCCACTTGTCCTGATTCAGCTCCAAGTCAGTGTCTCGGCGTGCCTCAATAAAGATGGATGTTGCGGTACTCGTGGAACTCAAGGAGCATGTGCAAAGTAACATCAGAGGTGACGTCTCAACGTCACTCACGTGTCGGGACAGCCAACATGCTTCGCCCAATCAGCATGAGCTTTTTCAGGGAACAACATCTTACTGACCTGTTTTCTTGTCGTTTGCCAAGAACACTTTTCCAAATCCATCTTTTCCAAGTTCCTTCACAATGAGGAAGTACTCCTGTAAGTATCTTCTGTAGTCCTTGTGAACAGAAGGAGACCATTCTGTCCAGAAGATGGTACACCTCATGAGCAATGGAGGCCATAAATTGTTAAAATTAGGCAGAAAACAAATCTTTGAAGAGAAACTATAGAAATGTGTCAAATATGAATACTATTACCCTCAAATATTTACATATAACAATTACATGCTCTACGATCCCCACTTCTATATGTATATGTCTCACGAATAAGGTTTGGCTCCAGACGATTTCCCACTTCCTGACCAGGCCATTTTTGCAATACGGCACTGCATTACTTGCGTGCTCGTGCAACGTTGTACCCAAATAAAATTTGATGTGCTTTTTTTTCCCCACAACAATACATTTATTTTGGTGGTATTTGATCACCACCAAAAATGTATAAAGGAAAGCAAAAGATAGAAGAGAAAAGAAAAACACAATACCTTCACAATGTATATACAAATAATGTAATTATTTAACCACTTCAGCCCCAGCAGGATTTACCCACTTCCTGACCAAGGTCATGTTTTGCAATTCGGCAATGTGTCACTTTAAGGCCCCTTTCACATTGAGGCGTTGCAAAACCGCGGTAAAAACGCTCATTATTTTTGTGCGTTATTAGCACATTTTTACCGCGTTTGCGGTAAAAATAGCGCTAACGACCATGCGTTTTTATAGCGTTTTTAACGCGTTAGCGTCAGCTAATAACCACACCCCCTTACATCACATCCTGTGCACTTCCTTGTTTTTCGTCAGAGAAGAAAGAACCTTGAGTTTCATGAGCTGCTGCTGTTTTTTGTGATCATATTCTCCAACAGAGATTGCAACGTCGATTCTGGGTTCATCCCATACAACAAATGCACTCAGAGAGAGGACAATTTGTGCTGCTGTTCCATGAACTGAGAGAGCACCCTGATAAATTCCGAAATTACACTCGGATGAGCATTGCAACGTAAGTATATCCTAGTTCTCTCGGTAGTCCCTTCAGTTCTGGCATTCCCAACCCCCACCACTCCTAGTCGCAAACTCCTAACCCTAACCCCACTCCCCCATGCCTAAAACTCCTAACCCTAATCCCACTCCTCATAGTCCCAAACTCCTAACCCTAATCCCACTCCTCATAGTCCCAAACTCCTAACCCTAATCCCACTCCTCCTAGTCCCAAACTCCTAGTCCCTATGGTTTTTGACAACAAATCTCCTTTATTTCCATAGATTTGACTTTCTTCTTGACCTGCTTACACCAGCGTTGTTGAGACAGGATACTAATTGTAGGGATGCAATATCACCTTGTGAACGGTTACTAATAACGCTTAGGTAAGCAATTTTTATAATTACATACATTTTATATTATCATTCACAAACCAATAAACTTACTACAAATATTTTTTGTTGAAAAAATTAACATTTATTTTTCAAATTTGCACAACATATGCATAAACTGAACTTTTCTTGTTATATTTTTTAATACTATAACTGTAGAATTCTATGATAATTGTAGAAAACGATATACCACTACAATCATATATATATATATATATATATATATATATATATATATATATATATATATATATATATATATATATATATATATATATATATATATATATGTATATGTGTGTATGTATGTGTGTGTGTATATATATATATATATATATATATATATATATATATATATATATATATATATATATATATATATAATATATATATATATATATATATATATATATCATCTATGTACTTTGTCTAGTTTCTGTAGATTAGTCAGTCTGTTAAAACTATGAGCGCATGCTACTGTTAGTATTACAATAATACATTTAGTTATGAAACCAAACACACGGCTTAAGAATAATCAAATCTTATTTATTTCCCAAGGAAATAAGAAAGCTAACGTGTATTAAAAGGGGGTTACACAATTACATAACATACAGCAAGGCTACAATAAAATGATATACTATACAGTTAAAATACAATATAATGATCTACTTAACATATGTCCTTCCTGGCTGGTCTCCTGGTGGAATAAGAGAAATGTCCATGTGGCTAGGCCTCAAAATCATCATCCAGGATAGGCCTCAAAAATGGCCGCTTAGCAGAGAGACATCTAAATGACATGCTCCTCAATCAGCCTACAGACACAGAGAGAGTGTGCTTTCTGTGTGTGCGACCCTAACATTCAGACACACACGCCCACTCATTCAAATCTCCCCCCTTGCCAGTCCCATTTGCTTTGCATCCAATGAACACCAGCAAAGGAAGCATACTGTATTCTTCATTTAGGGGCAGTGTTTCTCTTAGCCTGGATCCGTCTTCACAGCAGGTGGGTCTGAGCCAAGCTATTGTTCCTTTTGACTTAGGCAACCTGGCTTACAGCAGCCAGGAAGTGATTCGCAGAAGCATGACATGAGCTAATTTTGAATCCAACATATGCCGCTTTGCGACTAAATGTCGCATACTATCCTTCTTCAGACACGGCTCCTATTGAACAGTCCATACCTGTTTTGTCCCTGACATGCATTTCCAAACCAGTACCCATAGAACAGTCCTTGACTTTCTTAACGCGTTGTGGTTTTCATCCTGCGCAGCAACAGCTTCTATGGAATAGTCCATAATGGTCTTACCGTGTTATGCTTCCCAACACATGCCGCTTTGCCACTGAGTGACACATCCTTCTTCAGCGACAGCTTCCATGTCACCATTATGTATCTTTGGTATCTTCTCCTTTCCGGTATCTTCAGGATGGATGCAGTACAGGCAAGGGGTGTCCATTCATTCACCAGTACACAGCAACATATCAAACAGCTCTCAAATACCGATCTATTATTTAGATAAATCTCGAGGAGGGCCTTATTCACCCTTATTATTAACCTACCATACACATAGGTCACACTATACCATAATATAAATCAACTTTTTACCATAATATATACATATATCTGTATCCCATCCCTTTACGCACCCCGCTCCCAACCCTATAACCCGTTACTGTAAATATGGATCGGGATTAGGCAGGCTTGCTCGCAGCGGTATTGCAGGGCTCTGACTTGGCAGCAAGGTCTCTAATTTGTACACAGAGACCCTAGCGTCAATTCGTCCCTCAACTTGCATAGATAAATATAAGACCCTGTTATATAAATATCGAGTCTAATCACATATATAAATTTGCAAAAAAATGACAAAGACCACACAATTCCATCCCTGTGCCTGGATTTCAGAGACTATACCCAGGGTATACCATGCACCGCTACGTATGGTTAGGTTCAAGAAACCTGCCAGTTTTATGACTAGTGTTACATCGGTATTCTTTAGGACAAAGAAACAAACTCGTCTATGTCCCAAATGACACCCAGGTGCTTCCTCCCCAGCAATGATCCCTGAAATAACTTCTCAACATTTTTACGTTCACCACCATGATGTATTGACCTGGCATACAAAGGACATCATGGTCATGCTTCAGACCGAGGGAAGTATCAACCTGCTACCATCTCCTCTGCACACATGTGGGTGATTTAGCCTCAAATGCGACAAGATAGAATCCCCAATCAGTAAGCCCATTGATGCCACCAAATATACAGACCAAGTCCGCACTTCTGTATATGGGATCATACAGCCTAACACCTTTTCACAATCCAAACTGGTACAGCCCATCCAGGCATTCGACCACCATTTTGGATTAGTGTACGCAACATGTTGTGGTAGAGTCTTACTGAGTGGTGATGCTAACTCATCAGGCCACTGCCCTTTGTACAGAGATTGCCCAATCAGCTTGATGCTGGTTGACACTTCCGCCCGCCACTGCGTGTACGCCAGAGCCCATGACCGATTTCTATCATGTACCCTCACACCCTCCACCAACCTCTCAACATGGTTCACCAAATCTGGAGCTAATTTACCCTGGGTATTTTGTGAATGTTATTAAGGATGCCACCAATCTCTCTGAGTAACAAAGTCCCACTCAAGCTATGGCTGAGAGTTTGTTCCTCAGGATACCGATGTCTACTCCATTACCAACACCCATCCCAGCTCCTATTCCCCCAATATAGTGCTGAATACATGCCTCCTCTTGTGGTTACTCCTCGGAGATAAGCATCCTGCATGCACCTTATTCTGTGTCCGCACCTCTCTGGGAGTAAGTCACTTCTACAATGACCGCACTTGATTCAGCGTATACTCCGCAAATATAGGGTAATAGGTTTTATCAACCACTGTGAGATGTTGCAGCGCCATGTGGTGAAGGCATACTGTACTCTGGTAGTCAGTGTTTGTTCCCTTTATCTATCGGAGCATGTTCCTGTGTGTATTCACTGGCATTCCCTGTGCAGGGTTTCAACTTCTCAGGTGAGACCTCAACCAGGCGTATCTCCCCCATATAAGGAAATGTTCACCCCATTGATGTGTCACCTGGCACCATCTAGTCTGGCCAACAGACACCTTATTATGCATAAGTGCCCGCCTTCTGGGTACCTGCACCATATAAATTCCGTTACGTCAATACATGTCATACATTACACAACTTTTCTTCTTTCAACTCCTGTTTATTTTACATTTTCATGTTCTGATGGATTGGATGTGTTTATTTCCTTCCCCAACCTCCAACCCATTGTACGTATATTAATAACAAGTTTGCATTCATCAGGAGAGAGTCCAGCAAAAATAAATGTTTCAAGTCTTATTGATTAGGTACAGTCTTTCAGATTCAACACCAGATCGTCCATAGGAAAAGAAAAAAGTGTTAAAGTGAATATTTTTGTTTGTCCCGTCTCTCCTGATATTTAGTAGAATACATTTGGGGCGTGGTATGGCACAGACAAACTGCCAACCAGATGATCATCTGTCATCCATTTTCCAGAACCTTTCCAATCTCGCTCCACCAGGATTCTGGAATTGAAAAACAAGAGCAGAATCAAATTCTTATCCATAATATCTGCTCGCTTACTATAATTACTCCTATTTCCCTCCTTGGAACCCAGGAACTTAGTATTCCTGGCTTCTGCAACTTTGACCAAACTATCAAAAACAACCATGACCTCTTTAGGCAGAACCCACTCTAAAATGGATCCCCATGGTATGATCAAAACATTCAAAACGGACGTCAATGTTGTTTCTCAAAAATTCTAAAATGAAAACACTAAAAAAACAATGCATTTATTTTTATCTTTAAGATGTATGCACTAATCCCCTTTCAGGTGGACAAAGCCTAAACCTTTTTGGAGCTTTTTACACCTGAACAAAACAACAATAAAATGGCTGACTAAGCCAATACCCAAAAACAAAATTTTTTTTTTTTTTTCCAAAAAAAATAAAATTTAAAAGTCTGGCCATTATCACCCAAGAACAACATGACAAGACAAACACCATACAACAATGACAAACACTCAACTTTTAATTAAAGACATCCATTGATTTTCTCCTGAGAAGAGTACATGTTTTTTTTTTTTTTATCTGAAAGACAATAAGTTAATGGGAAAAACAACACAAACAAAACATTGTAACTTCATCACAACATTTGCTACCTCATTTGTAACTCTTTTAGTTTTGTCAGATTATTGTTTAAATGTTTTCATTGTTTGCAAACAATTACTAATTAATGAGCTCATGGTACCATGTGATAATCAATTATGCATTTACAATAACCTAACCCCCGTGTTGGTCTCACTTTGACGGACCTGCAAACAAAACACAAACGTTTAGTACCCAAACCTGTTTATTCTTCCCTCGTCTCTGGAAAAGAACACAAAGACAATGATTAAACACGATTATCATGACAATTGACTTTTTAAGTGTCCCAAGCCTTTTCCCATTAATTGTACTGCTTGGGGAACACCTACAAGCCAGAATGGTAGAACAACTAAACTAAAAAAAAAAAAAAAAAAATGAAAAATATAAAAACATTAAAAATTAAAAATTAAAAAAATTTATGAAAAAAAAAAAATATTAAACCTTATAAAAAAAATTACAAAAATACTTTAAGACTAAGAGGAGAAAAAAAAACAATAATCCTAACAGAGTTATTCAATTCAGAGGCTCATCCTTCAAAATACTAAAATTATATATCAAGGTCCTCTATCTTATTCCAAATCTGAAACTCACATCAAACCTTATTCATAGAAAGGAAACTTTGATCAGAATATTTTTTAACATACTTGCAGCTGACTAAGTGCTGCTAACATTGCTTCCCGCAGTGCTTTTTTTGAATAACCATGCGGCTCCCTTCATTTTGATCTATGTAACTGTCCTACATATTGCTTATGCAACTGTCCTACATATTGCTTTTCAGTTTGCAGACTCCGTAATTGTGTCTTAACGGGGAACAGGGTTTGCTTACTATGGGCTCCATGCTTTGGATTGCTGCCCCACCTGGCCGAATAACACTCATAATGCCTTGGGGTCGTTTTCGGGTATGATCTTCTTTTGATATCGTTATTCGCCCAACAATACTTTGCGATATGACCTCCCCTTTTACACAAACAACATTTTAGCTCTGGTTTCCCTGCATAGGCCCTTTTTTTAACATCTTGTGCTGGAAATTCACATTGCTGGATAATATTACTGTGATTGGAATGAACAGACTTTACACTTTCATCGTCTGAGGAGTCATCAGAAGTTTCCATTTCAACTCCTGAATCAATTTTAAGCGCAGTTATCACGTTTGTATTTACGTCTCCAACATCGGTTCCCATCATAGTAATATGATTTGCAGCAACAATAGTATATATACAATTTTTGTACACTGAGCATGTGCGGAGGGTACCTCCACCATTGCATCTTCGGCTATTGTATGTTTGGAGGATAAATCCATTATGGCTGCCTTTGCATCCTGTAATTCCTCCTTAAGCAGTGTGATAACCTGCAAATTTTCAGCCTCTTTTCTATTCAAAATAACGATGCAACCATCTCTTAACTCACACGTTTTCCCTAATTCATGTAATCTCTGTTCCAATTCACCTTTTTCCGTCACTAATTGTTCAATCTGATTACGCGCTTGTGCATCTGCATTTTCAACCCTAATTAATATATCTTTTGTTATATTTTGTAGCTGCTGCATGAATTGCTTTCTTTCAGCAAACCATGAAAATATGAAAATATTTGCTTCATATATGCTTCATTGTAAGAAGCATGCCTATCAAATTTGCTAACCTCTGTTTCCTGCCTTTTTTTTGATTTATTACTTATAAGATTGTTATGTGTATTACATCTCACTAAATTGTTGTGTCAACCCACTTTCCTGTGTAGATTGAAATCTAATAGCCCCATGTTTAGCCATGAACAGTTCCATGGCTTCCATTGATATGCTAATTGGCAAGCCCTCTACACTGGAGCTGTGAAACCTGTTTTTGGTTAGAATGCAATACAGATGAGGCTATTCAAAGTCTAGTTTTTCACCTGTAGTTCCACACAGAAGACCAATAACAAAAAAAAAGAGAAAATATATAAAAATCCGTTTAACTATGAACACTTCCAGAGAAGACACTCTCAATGCTGTCCTCTCTTAAATTGCAGGCCACATTGAACTCCTATTGGAACAGAGGGCTATTTCACACTCACGTGGGGAAAAATAATTGAAAAAAAATATAAAAAAAAATAAAAATAAAAATATATATATTCCAGCTTTTTCCTCAGTGCTGTGTGGTTTGTCCTGTCAATTTACCGATTTATATAATATAAATCCTCTCTAATGTAAATCCTCTCTAGCGATGTTTGGCTGAGGAGGTGGAGGAGGAGGAGCTTGAGTTTGGGAATAATAATTTGGGGGCATATCAAATTGTGTTGTATTGAATCTTTGAATTGGGGAGTCATGCTCATCATGTTTGGGCCACATGGATTGTTATAACCAATTGGACGAAAACTGGATTCTTCCCATTGATTCCCATAATGATTATTTTGCTGTTGGTTCAGGTTTTCATAAGGTTGGCCACGTACACTGGGTGGATTACTTTTTCTGTTGATATGATTTTATGACTTTCATTAAGTCAATTCTAAGATCACATTGCAATTCCTTCTTGACTTGTTCTATTTGGGGAATTAAACTTTTTTGTAAATGCTGCGATCTCATAATTCTCACTCCTTTGAAAATCTATTAGGTTTCTAACAACATCAATAAATTGTTGAGTTTCTATTTTTTTTTTTTTTATTATTTTGTTTGGCTCTTGTTGTTGACTTTCTTGGAGGCTCCGGTGTTTCTCTGTCTTCAACAACCTCCTCTAATGGCTGTATTTTCAGTAGTAGTGTTGGTTTTCTGAGTTGCTGGAGGTTGCTCCTCTTCCTCAGTCTCACTACTGAAATTGTTTTCTGTTCTAAATACAATAAAAATGGTTAGCCAGTATCACATAATTGCTGTTATTTATATATATATCCCTTATCAAAAATATTATTTATACAATGTATACTATTTTACTACTTACTGTCTCTCCTGCATCACTGGTCTTAAACTCCAATTCATAGTATTGAAAGATAATGCTGATCCTAATCACTAGGAGCAACAGATCTCTCTCCCCTTTCTGGCTCCCTGTGGACCAATTGCGGATGTCTGGGGGCCATTGGCTCCAGGGGTGCGCTGCGGGCGCCTACTATAGTAATTTAAAGGGCCACCGTACAATGCCGGTGATTCGCTCAGCCGTGCCAACCTTCCACAGTACAACTACGGTGGCTGGTCGGCAAGTAGTTGCAACTATTCCTCCAGACTGACATCCATCCACCAAGACATTTTGATAGTCGCATAACTCCTCCCAGTGTTGTCAGTTCAAATAGAAATTGAGAAGCTCATTGGATTTCTGACAGGATCATCGAGTATTACTCTGCACAGTGAAAACCCAAGAGCCCCACCCAGTGCACAGGAGGAGTAACTACTTGTGTATGTACAAGTAACACCTCCCATGTACCAGGCAGGGGTTTTGATCAAACCCTGGAGGTAGTCTAGACTTCTCATCTAAAAAATATAATGAAATATTGTTGGAGCAAAATAAAGAAAATTATCTGTGAACAGCAAACATGAATAGAATAACTGACTGACTGAATATCCTGCAGCAGATTATTTGTATATATATATATATATATATATATATATATATATATATATATATATATATATATATATATATATATATATATATATATATATATATATATAATATTTATATTAGAGAGACAATAGCTAATCTGAGTTAACCGCTTAAAGACTGCCTCCTGCACATATATGTCGGCAGAATGGCACGTTGTCCTGAGCTCTGTGGCCGTGGGACCAGCAGACCCGATCACCGCTGGTGTCCCGCGATTGGGTCACAGAGCTGAAGAACGGAGGGAGGTCTGTGTAAACAAACCTCTGCCCGTGCTTCCTAGTGACACTGTCACTGATCGTCTGTTCCCTGTCATAGGGAAAGACTATTAGTGACGTCACATGCCAAGCCACACCCCCCTACAGTAAGAAAACGCACACACAAGACTCACTTAACCCCTCCCCACCCCCTAGTGGTTAACCACATTTACTGCCAGTTTCATTTACACAGGAATCAGTGCCTTTAAATAGCACTGATTTTTGGGACCTTTGTCATTTATACAGCAATGTGTCAAAAATGTCCGATGTGTCCGCCATAATGTCGCAGTCACAATAAAAATCGCTGATCGCCGCCATTACTCGTAAAAAAAAAAAATATATATTAATAAAAATGCTATAAAACTATCCCCTATTTTGTAAACGCTATAACTTTTGTGTGAACCAATCAATAACTAATTGCAATTTTTTTTTTTTACCAAAAATATGTAGAATACGTATCGGCCCAAACTGAGGGAAAAAAAAAAAATATTTTTTTTTGGGGCTATTTATTTTAGCAAAAAGTAAAAAAATATTGCATTTTTTTTTCAAAATTGTCGCTCTATTTTCGTTTATAGCGCAAAAAATAAAAAAATGCACAGGTGATCAAATACCACCAAAAGAAAGCTCTATTTTTTTGGGGGAAAAAATCCGCCAATTTTGTTTGGGAGCCACGTCGCACGACCACGCAATTGTCAGTTAAAGTGACGCAGTGCCGAATCGCAAAAAAAAGGGGCCTGGTCCTTTTTTGGCTGCAAATTGGTCCGGGGCTTAAGTGGTTAATAAGACAACAAAGGAATGGAGACCAAAAACGTCCAAAAAAAAAACCATCTTTTACTGGCTTTACTCTTCTAGATTGATAACAACTGGACTCCGGTTCCTACAAGTTACTGCAATAAACAGGTAATAGTTTTTTGGCAAATGTCATATTCCAATTAATCAGTAAATAATTTAAAGTATTTAAATCACTAAATGTTAAGTTCATACCCAACAAAAGTCCCACTATTACCATTGTAAGCTAGAAGACCTTTCATATCAACCTCCTTGATTCTAGTTTTGCTTTACTACTCCTAACTGCGAGGCTGAGCCCCACCACTCTGTGAATGAATGGAAAAAAAAAACAAGTTACACCATATGCATACCTCCCAACTTACTGAGATGACACATAGCACAAAGTATGAAGGCATATAATGTGCCCATTCCATGTTTGCAATAGTTTAAAGCAGGGGTCTCCAAACTGTGGCCCTTTTTGGTAGCTTTTATCCGGCCCTAGGGGCACTATTCCTCCCACTGACACCAACAATGGGACATTATTTTATTTTTTTTTATGGACACCAATGATGGGGTACTATTCCTCCTACTAATAGGGGCACTACTCCTCCTATTGACCACAAACCCTGAGGCCATCTTTATTCTCACTGGTGACGGGCCCGGGACATTTGCTGGCCACAATCCGGCCCCCCTAAAGTCTGAAGGAAAATTTAAACTAGCCCTTAGTTTGAAAAGTTTGGAGACCCCCTGGTTTAAAGGCTGGATGAGAGATGTATTCTGCCACAACATTATTGGTAGTGTTGGGGAACATTTTATGAAGATGTTTTAGATGTATTTTTGTCATAAGAGTCCCCAGTTTTCGTTCTGTCCCAGCCTGCTCTAAAGAGCTGACTGGGGCAGACTGACGCTGGTTGAGACCTGTTAAGTAGTGGATAACTTCCTGGGATTGGAAAGAGATGTTTGCTCTGTTGTGTGCAGATGTGCGCTCATCGTCTCTGCTGTGTCTGATCAGCACATGCTCGGATTGGCGGCGTACATCTGCAGATAATCTTCCATCCACAGGGAAGGTAGCGTAATCCAGGTACACATTGTTCTCTTCGAACAATGTGTACTAAGGATTACTATCAACGGAATTGTCAGTTTGCAAAACCTATTTAAAAGTATACAGGTCTGTGATTTGGTTCTTTTGAAGGAAAACAAATGTCTTTATTGGCTGTCTGTGAAGACACCACCTCCTTTTCCATTGTACTGTTTCAAATCCTTATATGGTCATTCAATTTCCTGTGAGGTCACAATCCTTTGTAATTCCTTTTGGTTGTATGTGAATAAAAAGGAAGCTGGCCCATTGAAGGGGGGCCGATGCTGAGATGATGACGTGAGACTTGTATGGTAATGTCTGTTTTTGGGAATTAGGGAACCAGGGAGACATACGATCAGAGGGCACATTATATCATAAGATTGAAAGGCGCTTATTAGCGCAAGAGTGTGGTGAAATATCCACGACAGTAGAGACGTGGTACTTTTCTGTAAAGCGGAAGAGGGACAACTGAAGAGGACAGAGGGATTTAGTTCAATGCTAGTGTGACATGGCCCTAAAAGTTTGAACTGTGGAGATGACTACAAAATACATATTGGATATTATGATCCAATTTTTTCCCCCAAGATTGTTGTATACCTGTCAAAAGTTAATCCTATGTGATGTTTCAGATGAGCCATCACTCACCAATTCTTGGTTACCCAACGTTTACCTCTGCACTAATATGTAAGGAACATTCCTCATGAAACATAATTGATGCCTCTGACATGTTGTCCTTCTGTGGCTCTGGAATCATCTCGGACTGAGATCCAGAAGTGTTTGTGGTCAGAAGGTGAGACAAGGAGCTGATAGTTTAGAACTAGATATAGGAGGGACTATGGACTTTTTAGGCACCATTAACACAATCATTTTATTTAATAAAGGTTCATACAAAATTAAAAAAATTTCCACCAACAGCAATTGTATCCATATACACCCTTTACACATTACCGCTACTGTAACCTGACCATATTTCAGTTGTAAACTATGAACAGACTAATTTGTAGAGGTTCCATAGTTGGGTTGAGTATCCAACGGAGAGGTAGAAAATACAGCATTTGCGGTAAGATCATAGTGTTCGAGAAGAATGGCTCAACATGTTTCGCGCGTGTACACGCTTCTTCTGGAGCTTAAATTTTATAGCTAGCGGAAAATAGAAAAAGCTAAATAAATATAATGTATAAAAAACAATAATTATAACAAGTACAAGAAAACATTACTTGAAGGATATACAGAATCAATCATTGATCAGTTTAGGTGTGTTCTAGACAGTATAGATCAATCAGTAATACTGCAGCAAGAGGAAAGGATCGGAGCACTATAGGGGCGTGCATAACATAATATACACAAGCAAAAAGCATGTTCGAAGGGTAATGTGAAACATACTAAACTAAGTCATAAAATGATCCTTATATATAACCAATAAAATGACTTACTGGATAATAGTGTAGAGCTGTATATGTTTTTTTAATTTTTTAATAAACCCTGCAGTCAGGGGTCAATAGGTCAAGTCCCCGTAACCATGCACTGGCAGAGACGCTGGAAGATATGGAGATATTTGGTAGTGAAACAAGATGGATGTCATTACCTAGATGCCAAGATAATGCCTAAAGTTTTTGTTTTGAAGGTAGAATGAAATAAAAATCAAAACTACACCATTATTTATGTACAACGGGGGAGTAACCAAGTATAAACAATATAGTAGTTAATAAAGGGCTCACCAAGTAGGACAGCAGAGTGACAATTTAAATTTGTGACCCTTTCAATCTCTTAATAGGCAATATATGAGGTCTTGAATAAACCAGTCAAAGGGTGCAAATGTAATTGCAGGGGGGCAGGAGACGTTGCAGCAAAAGTCTGGGTGCTGGGTAACCAGGCAGACGCCTGTAAAACAAGTATCAGACAATGAGCCAGGGTATTATTAATGCCATAAGACTATTATCTAAATGAAAACAATAAAGCAAGCGCTAGCCAGTCAAGAAAAGTTTACCTGCGATACAGCACTTAAAAAACAACCTCGCCAGCGTCAGACCGATCGCATAGTAAGGGACCAGCTGTGTACGGCACGCAGGATGCACGTCCCGTCCGTAGGAGCTGATAGTTGATATGATGGAAATGCTGCTCTATAAGTCATTTGGGTTGGAAGCCAATGTTGCCTCAGACTCTGAGGCAACATTGGCTGAAATCCATTCAATGTGATCGCCCTCCTCCTTGTGTTAAAGTAGTCCTCTGGAGTTTCTTCTTTCCAGCTTTCACTCAGGTATTTCAAGACTTCTGACATTTTACTTCTTTTAATGTGATCAGTTGCCAAAAGATCAATAAACATTCTTTGTATCCCAGCAGGAACTTTGTTCCATGCTTCTGGAGGATTAACCTCCTGGAAATCATTTTGCCAGTCAACATACTGTTTGCATCCCTCATCAAGCATGGCCACCCGCCAAGGAAAATCTTCTGTGAGTAGGTAGTAGATGGAAAATGGTAGGTGATACCACGCCACGGAATCTACAAACTAAATATTAATGAGAAAATGGGGCAGGTGGGTGCCCTGATAATAAAAAAAAAAAGAGAATGGAATTGCTGCCTCTACATATTGCTACCACCTAGGTGGAGCAAGAAGTTGGATTAGAAAAGGTGAAGGTGTGGCGCTATTCCTACTTGAGATGAAGAGTGGCGAGAAGTTAATAAAAATTTACTCTCCCAATAAGATCAAAACCTGAAATTATTTTTAAATAATAAAAAAAATAAAGATCAATAAATATGGGGTGTTGTGCTGTAAAATCAATTAGTCCATAGAATAAAGTGACTTGTGCTAAAAAATTAGTGTCCATGTTTTAGTGCTGTTAATCGTTCAAGTGACAGTGGTGCCAGGTGATATCATCCGTGTTGGTAATAAGATTGCACTCACCAGATGACTGTACCCCCCCCCCCCCCCCCAGGGGTGTTAAGCGTTCACAGTATAAGTCAATGTGTGGCTTACTCGAGTCTGCTGGGCAATCTGTGAACCAATTGTTGGCTTTCCTCCGGATTCAACTGCAATCAACAGGTGGCCTGGAGCAGACCAAAAAAGAAGGTAGTAGATGACAACACCAAATGCCCACATTTCAAGGCTGCCAGCTACAGCCAGTCCATCTGAAATGTTCATGGTCCACATCTCTGAGGCAATGTAGGATTTGCTTCCACACCTTGCTCTAAAAAAACTGTTCCTGTGATTTAGTGAGGCCAATGTCCGTGATCTTAACACAATGTCAATCTTGGTCAAACACCAGAACATTTTCTGGCTTGAGATCCATGTGTACAAGTCCTTTCTCCGATATGAATTCCAGAGCACTGAGGTCTGCACATCACATCTCTTTACTGCATCTTCTGGATTCCCCACCTAGGAAAAAATGTGGTTTTCCCTTACTTATCTATTTATTCCCTCAGTTTTCTACTCCTAAGTCCCGGATAGGTTTCACCACCCCCTGCATATGGGTTACTTCCCCCCTCTATTGTATGTCTTTGAGACAAGTCATTTAAAGATAGGTAAACATGGACTGTGATATCCGCCGGCCCATCCATAGTCCTTCTATTTAACTGATGGGGAGGTTATTCCCTTCTTTATCTTGTATTCCCTCCAGTGTTCAATATCTGAGAAACCGGATGGGAGTCACCCCCCACACGGCTGGATTGCTCTCACATATATCCTGGACATGCATCCTTAGGCAATATATATATTTTACTTAAAACAATTTTTACTAAAAACATTTCTTATTATAATATGCGTTAATTGGGTAATTTCTTTATTCAACAATTATTTATCATGTCTTCATTATATGTTACGCACCAGCCATTACTCACATATGTTTCTTTACCTACAAAATGTTTTTTTTTTTTAATTGTGTTTTCTTATAAATTTTTGAAGGTCAATAAATGCTTCAAATGGATTAAAGGATATATTGGGGGCATATTTAATCCCTTTATCCAAAACTAAAAAGTTCTTCTTGGGTGAATATTATATCTGTAAGGTTGAATAGCCCTTTTCCTAGTTCTCTCTTTTTCTTTTTGATTCCCCCTCAGCACCCTCTCCTCCTTGGGGTTTTCTGTTTTGTATGTTTTCCTGTGGGTATCGGTTCCAACCCCTCCTGCTTGTTTGGAATACAGGCATAGGAGGTTTGTAGGGCTCCCTCCAGTCCCTCCATTCCCCCTGGCCCTGTGAATATCCATAATGTTGGTTATAGTACCCTCTTCTTCTCCCCCTAAATCCTCCCCTCCACGGTCTAGGGTAATATCCCATAGGTTGTTGATAGGGCGGGTTTTGTGATTGGGGTTCTTGTTCCGTTCTATTCTGTGCATTTTTAGTTTGAGTGTTGGTGTTAGTAGTAGTCTTATCTTTATTCATAGTACTGGGAATAAGTTTAGGGGTGCCCATGGCAGGTGGGTTAAAATGTCCCAACCCCCCTTCCTCCAACTCATCATTGAGAGATGTGTTGTTAGAATTAATGGCTATTTCTTCCTCTTGCCACTTGTATACATTTCCGGCCATGTAATCTTTTTTTGTCCCTTTTGGTATTTTTTTACTTTTTTATTTTTTACTTCATTATCTAGTTTGACCAAAAACTCTTGTAGTTTAGTGGCCCTTATTTTGTAGTCATTACTTTCTACATGGGGAAGCATGTTATCCCTAATATTATTTATATTGCCCTCTATTTTTGCTAGTTTTATTCTCCTTCTATCAATGATGATGTCTAATAATTTATTTTCACAACCATTAAAAAAACTAAACCATGATTTCGACAGGTTTTCATCCATTAGCCCATCATTGGGTCCCAAGTACCATCAGAGTCTCCTTGGTGTAATTTTGGCATCTCTATATTGTTCTAGGGTCATGATCAAAATCAAACTGGAATTTATTGTGTGTTAGAAACTCCCAATGGCTTGATGATATATTGACTGTGGTCACGCTTCCAGGAGAAGTTATTGAGTGGGAAGGAAGTAGTCGGTCACCTCCCTGTCACAAATGTCATGTCTATCTCAATGCAGGTGGTCAGACACTGTAGCTAGCTACTGTGTGCTTCACCTATAGCAGCCCCCTTTCCCTTAAGGCAAGCAGGCCTACCAGTACTTGGTTGCCCCTCAGGGATTATATGCAATAGTGCCTGTCCACCACACCAGGGCAGGTGCAAACAGACTACTTGCAGTTTAGCAGACAATGTGGGTCTAAGACAGTACAGGTAAAAGGCAGGCTGAGTTCAGGGGATAGTCCAATATCGGATCCGGGTCATACACAGGGAAATCCAACAGCAAAGTAGGACAGACAAACGGGAGGCTTGATCAGGAACAAATGCAGGTAACTCTGTCTCTATCACAAGCAAGGGATAGAGTGTTTGATCTGGTCAGTCACCTGATTATAAGCAAACCAATCACCTTCCAGGTGAACACAGACGGGGGCAATGCAACAGCCACCACCCAGATACTGGAATGAGGAGCAGGCGCACTAAGTGATCCTGACACTTCCATCCTCGGGTATTCAGAGATCTGCATAATTTAATCTCTTGTGCCTCTAAATGGCCATATGTTCTCTGCTTTGATGCTTATTAGTGGATTATTGCACTTTTCACTGCCCTCCACAGACTGGGGAATCCACAACTCTGTAACTTGAAAATAAACAGAAGGTGCATAGACCTAGCACATTATCCTCCAAAAAATGTGTATTTATTTAAATCCAAAGGTAAGTATACTCAAACATACTGTAGACTTGATAAACACATTCATAAAGGTCCTCCACATAAGTCCACAAAACTGTCCATCACATGGGACTTCCTCAGTGGAACTAACGCGTTTCAAGAAATTTCTCTTCCTTAGAGCATAGCAGGCATTGTCTATCTTGCCTGCTTATATGCGGTGTACTGGATTAATGGTACCAGCCCTTGGGGTGCGCCCTACCTTTCCCACTGAAATTCACAAAACTCAATATACCACATCTACTGTATAGTATCACAGTAATCAAAGATCTGTACATCACTAAACGATCAGATCAGCAATATCTCAAATTATTGTATATACATCTAGGACTCAGATGCTTGATGCAAAAAATACATAGAGCATACAGGAGCATTGGACAAATGTTGTTGTATGAGTTTAGATCCATATGTGGAACCACGGTTTCTGAAAATCCATAAAATATACAAAACTCAGGGAATAGAAGGATAAGATAAAATGAGAGAATACGATAAGCAAATATAATTGAGCAGATTAGAGAGTAAAAGGGATCCTTACATGGATTTGCTATTAAGAACTGTCATGACATGTGACCCAATGTGTAAGGATTATTGTTGGTTTCCCACTTGCCTGTCCAGATGGGTAGATGGATACAGGGGTGCCCTCCACCAGTGTCCTCACTGATATAAGCCTATGTTCAAATGATCCCCTCTTCTCCCCCAAAAAAATGGTGCACGCTCCAATGCTGAGATGAACAATCCTCCTCAACCTGTGCAGTCCCAGGGGCTTGGTTGTAAAATGTCTGGAACGCACGCTCACCGCATAATCCAGAAATGAAGCGATGGTCCATGTCTCTTCCTAGCTTGTGTGCCTGCCCACCCGATGATGCAACCAGGACCATTCACAGCACCAACTAGGCACTGGGCATGACGAGAGTAAGTTCACCCTCCAGAAACCACTTTCTCTATGCACCACCCAGAGCTCTGACTGTATGTCAGATGCATAGAGGGAAAAAGGCGGGAGATGTGAACCAAGGGGGATGGGGGGGGGGGGGGGGGGAGTGACAACAGAGAGAGGGAAAGGGAAAAAAAATTGTAAGGAAGTGTACAGAGGAGAATGTCTCCTCCATACTATATGGCAATAAACCACTGCCCTTTCTATACCGGTACACATATGATCTTAATCACAACATAGATGCTATAAATCAAAGAATGTACTAATATCAAAAAACATCTAAAACTGTTTCTGATATTAAGAATACTTTGGTAATGTATAATTAGTCATAAACACTGTTATGCCACGTACACACGACCGGTTTTGCCCTAGGAATTAAGTCCGAAGGTTTCTTTTTTTTTTTTTACGGAATTCAGCTCAAGCTGTCTTGCATACACAGGGTCACACCAAATTCCGACTGGTCCAGAAGTCCAAAAGATCAGGAAGAGCAGATGACTGTTATGTCCCCAGGCTGTGGTCATACAAGAGGCTGCATCTTCTGTCAGACCAGACTGAACCCAGACCATCACTCTCTGGTCTTCCTTAGGCACTTCCCTGCCTATACATATATCAGAAGTGAGGGCCCCTGGAACAGCCAAGAGCTGGGAACACCCCATACAATTTTTTTCCTGCACAACTTTTTCTCCAGACTCAACCAAAACTATACAATACGAGGCCAGACCTATACACTTTCAACTTGTATGCAATCCGGCAGGCCCTCGTACTTCACATCTGCAGATAAATCTAAAGGAAATTGAAAAAATAAAATAAAAACTGCATAATGTGTATCCAACTCGAGGAACTTCTGCTACCAAACACAACTGGCCAAAGGGCAAAGAAAAATCCCTTGCAGCACCGAGAACGCTGTACAGTAGGGGGTACAATTCGAGCCAACCTGTGTGCTTTGAAACCCCCAGATATTAGCGACAGATATGCCACAGACACATTAGACAATTCATAACAAATGGCCACGTAAAAACAGTGGCACTGGGCAGGAAGCAGGCTGGAACTGTACTTGGGGACACACAGACTGCTAAGGGACATTAACATACCTTAGCCTGAGGCAATGAGCACAGCTGGAACAGCCAGGTAACTAATTGCAATAACCGCAGGGGGGTGAAGCAGTGTTAAACACAAGTCTGGTAAGATAACATGTAATAGCTGACCCTAAACAGTCAAATCCATGGAACTACAAGTATCAACATGGCTAAACTCGTTCATACCAGAGCTTTATGCAGGTTGGATCAGAAAATACCACACACACTTAGGTAGTCCAAAACACAGCCAAATGGGCTGAAAATAGAAGCACAAACCAGATAATGGTGCTGAAACCAGGAAAAATAAAAAATAAATTGTCTATGATTTCCTTTGGTTCTGAAAGCCATGAAACCCAATTATCGAATCTGAGGAATAAAAGATCAATACAATTTAGTAACAAACATTCAATTTTTCACCTGAAAAAAAAAAACATTGGTTAAATATCTGTAACAAGACATTAACATATGAAACAAATATACATTACATTACATAAACAGTGCACCTTTTTTTTTTTTTTT
This sequence comes from Lithobates sylvaticus, assembly GCA_028564925.1. NCBI lineage: Eukaryota > Metazoa > Chordata > Amphibia > Anura > Ranidae > Lithobates > Lithobates sylvaticus. Next base: position 774,888,718 of record CM053026.1, on the reverse strand, counting down.
TTTTTAAATAGCAAAAATTGTTGAGCTCAACTTATTATTAATATGCATTACTTAATACATATCAATACCACGCAGATTTTTGTTTTATGGTATACCAATAATTCCCCCAAAAAAATATTCACCATGGTGAAAAAAAATTAGCAACTCGCAATAAAACTTTTAGCGGTACCATTTTTCAACAAATCATACTTCACCAGAAAACCTCTCGCAGAACTGTCTCTGGAAAACAAACATTTTAGTAAATCCACCTTTCAATTCATTAGTACAGATCTTGGCTCAGGTCATTTGCATGTCAATACAGTTCCTTTTTGCATTCTCACAGATCTGGTCAGAAAGAAGGGGGGTCATTTGGGTGGGCTATCAGCAGCTGAGACAACAGACATCACAGGAGACAACATATATTGCATATTCCACACACACACACACACACTAACACAATTAGCTAGGTCAAAGATGACCTCTAGACATCACACATATCAGCATGTCTTCTATAATAACCTGGGCTTCTTATTAAACCCATAACCTCTGTTTGGTAAGGTTGAAATTCTTTCAGAAATCCATCCCATTTCATTAGCCCCTTCTCTGCCTGTATGGATGCCTTCTCAGGATTTTTGAATGGGACCCCTGACCCAGGTGGTCCATACTTCTTACACCTAGGCCATGTGACAAAGCGTGCAGAGTACACTTCAAAATCACGTCTTGTGGTCCTATATGGATTATGTTTACCGACTTTTTTACTGGAACTGGATAGACAGAATTTTGCAATGTGACCAAACACCCCACATAAGCCACATTTTATCTCATTTACCGTCATACAACATCTAATAAACGGCTTTGTTTTAGACGACTGAGAGTGTTCGATGTCTACAACTGGCTTAGTAGCTGGCTGTTTACAAGATATAGGGGCAAATTTTAAAGAACTCTTACCTTCCAGAGATTTATTCTTGGTACATACCTTAGGTGTGGAGGACATCCCCCTGAGTTCAGACTCACCCAAATCAGTTAAGGCAGGTTCACACACGGGCGATCCGAGTTGTAGGCGACTTGTAACGTGACTTGTAGCGTGACTTCGGCGCGACTTGACACGACTTATGAAGGCGATTTCAAGTCGCCTCATGGCCAGGCGATTTAGCCTGTGGCCAACCACAATAAAGCATCTCCTGTGACCTCATTCTAATTCCTGTTCTCTTCCTGCTTTCCTGTGGAACAGTGTCTGTGTCCTGTAAACACAATGTTCTCGTTGCATTATCTAATGACAACTATGGTAAGAGATGTATCATTGCTGTGTATGGCCAGATGTATCATTGCTGTGTTTGGCCAGATGTATCATTGCGGTGAATGGCCAGATGTATCATTGCGGTGAATGGCCAGATGTATCATTGCGGTGAATGGCCAGATGTATCATTGCGGTGTATGGCCAGATGTATCATTGCGGTGTATGGCCAGATGTATCATTGCTGTGTATGGCCAGATGTATCATTGCGGTGTATGGCCAGATGTATCATTGCGGTGAATGGCCAGATGTATCATTGCTGTGTATGGCCAGATGTATCATTGCTGTGTATGGCCAGATGTATCATTGCGGTGTATGGCCAGATGTATCATTGCTGTGATGTTGCATCCACCTTGGTAAGTATGAATCTTAACAAAAAACATAGCTTTGAATAAATATATAAGAATTTTACACACAAACATCCATAATGTATTTTGTCTTAACTATAGATGCACTATATCAACTAATAATGCACGATATGCACTATATAATGCACATCTCAAATATATCCAATACAAAATAACAATGACAAATCCAGAAGTTTTAGATATATTATTTATTTTACAAATCCTGGTACACAGGCCCATATTGGTTGACTGGTGCACCAAGTGTAGCTGGAATTGGGGACGGAGTGGGATAGGGGATTGGTGGATGGGAAGGATTCAGAGCATGTCCATACTCCATCAGAGTATGGACAGTAGCGAGGGGGGTAGTAGGGATGGGTTCTGGGTGGTGGAGCATTTGGGTGATTTAAAATAAGGCCCACATGGTGGTGGTGGTGGAAAGCTAGGCGATGATGTACTTGCTGTAGGCTCACCCCGGATACTGGCTTCCAGCAAGTCCATCATCGCCTTTTTCACCTCCATTTTTCCTCTCCATCGGAACCCGTTTCAGCATCCCAGCCACCATTAGCCCAAACCTATGGTCTTCAGAGTTGAGTTCATCTAGTTTGTCATTCATGCGATTTTGACCAGATCAGCAAATCGGTCCATATTGCCAGTGTTGGATCGGATTGCTCTGCTCCTCCGCTGACCTCGCAGTGGTATGGCCTGACTGGTAGGAGCAGGCTCTCCCTGGCTGCTCTCCTGTGCCCCTTCTTCTCCTCCTGGGACTAATGTGTCCTCCAAAGAAAGGGAGGTTCCTGTTTCCTGCAATGCAGGCTCTTCCGATCCCTCCTGTCCCTCCTGAGGAACTTGCCAACTGGATTGGGTTTTGCATTAAACATATAAGGCACAATTTAGGCACCCCCTGCTTGATCAAATTGTATAGTATCACTTTACAAATAAGAAAGTGATTGTAGTATGTCTAAAGTGATTGTATTATGTCATACACTCTTCCTTTGGACCTTGGATCACTCCTGACACCTTTGGTCCAAGACTGAGGAGGATAGACTGTTTTGATTAACTGAGCCAATTGTTTAGTGAGTATATCTCCTAGATGAATGGAGTCAACATACAGGGTCCGTGGAATATTAGTTTTACTAAGGATTTCAGCCAAGCTCTTTGGCAAATTTAATAGGGTCTGTCCTTGGATGGGGGATAATACTCAGGAATCCCTTCATCTCAGAGGGAGTCCATGGCACGTGATGTGTCATCTTTCCCGTGGATCTCCCACTTGTTTCCCGTGGATCTCCCACTTGTTTCCCGTGGATCTCCCACTTGTTTCCCGTGGATCTCCCACTTGTTTCCCGTGGATCTCCCACTTGTTCTCCTACAGGATAGACAGGATAGACAGATATGTCATCCGAAAAAGATATCAGTTGTGGATTGGTCTTTCGGGATTCAATCACAGAATCCCCATAAGACTGGGGAAGATTGTTGCTGCCAGGTGGGGGCACTTTATCCAACTGCAAAGTGCCCTGAAGGGTGGCATTAACAGTCCCATGGTACACAGGTGTGCCTACATTGGGTGATATGCTTTCTGCATGGGAGTGACACCACCCCGGCCCTTGCTGTGGGGTGCTCATTACTTTGGGGTATAAAGGTACATAGGCCGTGTACTCTGTAGCATAACTGCCCGTATTGCTTACAGCAGCGGAATGGTTAGTTAGCTGCTGTCTAGGGGAGAATGCTGGCTCGCAGCCAGTGAATGGGGGATTACTATATTCCGGAGGTTCTTCCGTCAGAGGGGAAGAAGCTATCCCTTTTGATGGTATATGGTCTCCGGAACTGGGGAGACTTTTCTCCCTTGATTCCAGCATTCCCTTACCCCTGCTTGCTGCACTATCTTTTTCCTCTTGGTTCAATGCTCCACAGGAAGAGTTGTTGTTCTGTGGTTCATTGGGGGTCTTAATTGGGGTGTTAAACTTGGCAGCCAGTTGTGGCTTCCCCTTTTTGTCATCTGCTGATAGATGACCATTCCTATCTGCTTCTGAGTATCTCGCCAACACGGACTGGGCGATTGTATAAGGCAGGGGTCTTCAAACTATGGCCCTCCAGTTGTTCAGGAACTACAATTCCCATCATGCCTAGCATTTCTAGTCATGTCTGTGAATGTCAGAGTTTTGCAATGCCTCATGGGATGTGTAGTTCTGCAACAGCTGGAGAGCTGTAGTTCTGCAACAGCTGGAGAGCTGTAGTTTGAGGATCCCTGGTATAAGGCCCCAATCCTGACAATTCTTCATCGTCCCCCTGTTCATCACTGCCCCTACTCTGGGGATGTGGCACTAGTGGCTGTCCCTGCTTGTCCCTACTTCTCAGCATTTGGTGCGTTTTCTCCTTAAAACTATTCACATATTCTGCCATCCATGCACTCCATTTCTTTTGTTCGTTCGTGTCATCTTCCTGCAGTGATTGTACCACATGGCTCTTAAAAGTAGCTCTTTTAGAATACTTTCTACCAGTTCAGCGATCCCAATCTTGATTTAACCACCCAAGACCCATATTTACTATAGACCTTGAACTGATTCCCCAACCTCTTTAAAGGTTGCCTTCTTCAGAGGTAGCTACTCTCTGGCCAAGACTTGGGTAGACAGGCCCCGCCCCTGCCAATGTTGCTGCCTTTTTTTCACTACTTGCCAGAACATCCCTGTCCTGGCTATAGTCCTTCAAAAAATTAGCCTGGAGATTTCCCAAACTAAATAATAGTTTAATACCCTCTGTGGACTTTTCTGAAGTATTCTAAAAGAAATACTTAACGAAAGGTTTTATCTCAAGAATGTTTAGCACAAACTTGGACCCTATGTGTGTTTGTAGTACACGAGGTAGTTAACTTATGCACACCTAATTGCAATATGATTTATAGCAGT
>CM053026.1:774808153-774883727 GCA_028564925.1 Lithobates sylvaticus | reverse complement strand
TTCACGACAGCACACCGATTCTATTTGTGTTGGCATTGTTATGCAACACTGACACAAACACTGAAAAAAAAAAAATCTATATGCTTATACATATCTAGGAATATATAGAGAGAACTGAGATGTGTGGATATTTATATAAATTTAAGATATTACTTACTCTTTCCTCTTGTGTCATGGAACTATAACTCTTGGATAAAGATCCTTTGGTTACTGCGAAATTTCCGACCAATAAAGTTTGAGAGCTGGATCTCAAATTTTCCGACCACAAAATCCGATCACGTCAATTCCGATCGTGTGCAGCCTAGTCTGACGGACAAAGTGCCACGCATGCTCAGAAGAAATTCTGAGACGGAAGCGATCGGTCAGGTAAAACTAGCGTTCGTAATCGATAGAGCACATTCATCACGCTGCAATGTTAAAAATTGTTTAATGCAGCGCATTCTCTTTTTCTTAATAATGCAAGAAGAATGCATTTTTTATTTATTTTATTTTATTATACACACCAAAATAGAAAAAAATACTTACAAATAATAGTACAATGATGCAAAAGAATGTTCATAAGATTAAAATCTTGTTATATTGTTCGATTTTAAGAGTTCTTACAAGTTACCTGTATCAGAACATGTGCTCATGAAAGAAAGAAGATGGCTGATTAACCCTTTTGTGTGTCAAAGGAATGTCTGTGTGGCTGAAAATGATGAGAGCTGTGTGTGTGCTGAAGAGATGTCCTTAGGAAGCGAGCAGGGAGTTCAAGAGAGAATTCCAATCAGCAAAGGGTTTCCTAATTTGCGCCGTAAGAATAAACACACCTTCCTTCCTCTTTAACTCCACCCATCAAAAGGAGGGTGTCACGAGAGAGAGAGAGAGGGAGGGGGTTGCTCCTCACATCCAATATACTTCAGACACACCAAGTTTAATCACCATCTGTTCTTATTTTAAAATATAGACTAACCATTCTTCTGACAGGAAATGAATGGAGAGCATCCAGACTGAAATACGATCTACAGAAACTGGGGGGGGGGGGGTTGGCTCCAAACAGAATATCAGTTGCATGAGCCTCCTTATAAACATATATAATATCACAATGCCCATCACACATCTACAACAGCTTTTAGAACTTAAACCCAGCTGAATATCACATCTGAAATGTATTAAAAACAAAAACTCATTCACACTAATTAAAGGCAAACTCTGCAGAGAGAGATTTTTTTAAACCAAATACAATTTTGAATATTAAGAATATAACATTCCCCTCTGAAATATGAATAATAATCATACTATATATTTTAATTCATTCACTATCATTCATGTCAGATACACACAGTTTTTGATCTAACATTTTCAGATGTAATTTCATTTGTAACTGAGTTCGAAATTCCAAAACCCTTTCTTCTTTTAAGCATATTTTGCAATAAATCATCTCCTTTCCTAATTTCACTTCTAATTCGAAAATATATTTTTTTTCATTCTAAACATTAAACATAACTGGAATATAAGGAATAACATAATAATAAAAAGAATAACTACAGGATGTGATAAAATATTTCCTGCTGCTGAAGTCATCAAAGTTTTTCCCCAAATTGATACACTATTACTGAATTTTTTTCACCAATTACTTCCTGAAAATTCTGACCATTGTTGTGATATTTCTTGCAAATTACCTTGTTAATGTATAACCACTTCCCTAACGCCGATATACGTCGGCAGAATGGCACGTGCAGGCAAAACCACATATATATACGTGGCCCTTTAAGAGGCCTGTCGTGTGTCGCGCCTGCGACCCGGTCGGGAGCTCCGTGACCACGGCCGCGAGACCAGCGGACCCGATCGCCGCAGGTGTCCCGCGATCGGGTCACGGAGCTGAAGAACGCTCCGCGCTTCCTACACTGACTGTCAGTGATCTGCTGTTCCCCGTCATCGGGAACAGCCGATCAGTGACGTCAGATGTCAGCCACGCCCCCTACTGTAAAAAACACAACACGTCACACTAACTCCTCCCTGCCCCCTGGTGGTTAACTCCTTCACTGCCACTGTCATTTACATAGGAATCAGTGCTATTTAAATGGCACTGATTTCTGTATAAAAGACAATGGTCCCAAAAATGTGTCAAAAATGTCCGATGTGTCCGCCATAATGTCGCAGTCACAATAAAAAATTGCTGATTGCCGCCATTACTAGTAAAAAAATAAAATATTATTTAAAATGCTATAAAACTATCCCCTATTTTTTAAACGCTATAACTTTTGCGCAAACCAATCAATAATCGCTGATTGCGATTTTTTTTTTTTTTACCAAAAATATGTAGAAAAATACGTATCGGCCTAAACTGAGGAAAAAAAAATGTGTTTTTATATATTTTTTGGGGATATTTATTATAGCAAAAAGTAAAAAATATTGCTTTCTTTTCAAAATTGTTGCTCTATTTTTGTTTATAGCGCAAAAAATAAAAACCGCAGGGGCGATCAAATACCACCAAAAGAAAGCTCTATTTATGGGAAAAAAAGGATGCCAATTTTGTTTGGGAGCCACGTCGCACGACCGCGCAATTGTCAGTTTAAAGCGACACAGTGCCAAATCGCAAAAAGGGCCTGGTCCTTTGGCTGCAAATTGGTCCGGTCTGAAAGTGGTTAAAATTTGTGGAATATTCCGTCTGGATTTCTAAACATGCTCTGGCTATATGAGAATGTTGTTCACTTGTCATCAAATCAAGAGTAATATTTTCAAGATTTAAAATAGATGGACCCATGACAATAGCTGTTTTAATGACCATATTTTCTAAAATCTGATTTTAGATGTTTTTTTTTTTTTATTTTAATACCATTACTCCCCACTAAACCAGTGGTTTCTAGATCAGACTTTAAAGTATTGATATCCATACTATTTGTTATACTCCCGATTTGTGCCAATCCCTCCTAAAATACCTTCAACTATACCACGCTTATATCTGTTATTATTCCTATTATTAATTCCAAACCATCTCTCTACCCAATTCCATATTAACCAAATGTCCTTGACATTGTGGAAACCTTGTAGAAATCTTCCATTCTGAAACATTAAAGTTCCACAAAATAATGACAAACTTTCCTTCTCTTCAAAGAGTTCTGGATTGGAAATGGTTAATCTGAAAAGGAGTTGCAGAGACACTTTTCTTATTAACACATCGAGTTTTCCTTGGAGACACTACAATAACATTTGCCTTTAGCACACTTTACAGGAAGATTTCTTATTGATATGCAACATTCATATATACCAGTATCATTCAAAGATACACTCATTTGTTGATAAACAAATTTATTATTAATCCAATTCACACTACCAAAAATTCCTTTATGAATTATAATAGTAGAACAATGAAAAAAAAACTACCCAAAAATTCACCATTCCTTTTCCAAGTTAACAATGAATGTTGAGCTAAAGATATTTTTGTATTGCATATCGAATGCAAATTATCTTTATCTTCCATAATTTTCAAAGATTGTGGGAAAATATTAATTTCTGGAACAATCATGTCGAGTATAGAAATACTAATTTTGATTCTTAATTGAGTTAATGTTCTTGTTTTAAAATCCCATGTTCTTACAATATCTCCTTTTTCATCTCCTATGATGTTTTTAAATGTTGTGGGTCCAATATTTTTACGAAACTTTGAAAAAGGTAATAATATTGATCTAAGAGATAAAGTGTTTTCCCAGATCTTGACATACTATTATCTACATCTCCAGACCAAATTGTTGAATCATTACCCTTTAAGAATATAGACCAGAAACTTTTCCACAATATATTACATTCAAAAATTCCGGTTCTGTTGTTAAACTTATAGGATCCCTGCATTTTAATGGTTTGTTTTGGATTCTATATTAACTTTTGATTTCAACATTTATTGCTATGAATGAAATACAATTGCAAACCACAATCGTATCCCTGTCCTACACATATATATCCATACAAATCTTCTGCTGTATTAATATCAACATATTTTATAGTCATCTTTTATGTTGTGCATTAATATCAATTTAATTTTTGTCCTTTGCAATGATATCAGCATTGTTATCTTTTTGTTCATCTGTATTGATATCACTGTCTACTTCTCTTTTATTTCTGAATAATGCAAGATCTTTGTTGTGTAATTCTTCAATCCTGTTAACCTCTGCATAACTGGAACAGTTTGTGATATATTTTACCACATAGAAAATTGTCACTAGGGAAAAGATGAATCCTGTGATGATGATAAATCTTCTCTCTTTAGCATTTTTCTTTTGTTGAGCTGACATCTCTTCTTTTTTGGAATATACAATTTCTCCAGGTTAGATTTTTATAATTCATTCCTAAAAAAAAAGTAATGCAGCATCATTATCTTGGAATATAAAGTTTGCATTGATCACTGTGTACCCACATTTTTTGTTATCTACGTGCATTTTGTACTGTATTCGGAGGTCGTTGCACCTGTACCATTACCCCTTGAGCATCCAGGATGTCAAATGGACCTTCCCAATTACTTTGACATGTTCCACTTTTCCTGAAACTTTTTATTAGGAGCTGACCCCCTTTCTCAAACCTAGAAATGTGGGGAGGGACCATTTTTTGCATAACGGTAGCTGCATGTGGCAAAATACTGTTCAAATTATCTTGCAACATCTGCAGCCATTTTGACTTCTCTATTGCCTCTCTTGGAGGTGTAGACAAAAAAGGTTCATGAGGAAACACAAGTGGCATTTTCCTTCCTGTTTTTAGTTCAAAAGGAGAATACTTTGTAGTAGCAGAAATTGTGCTTCTTACACCCATTAGAATGAATGGAACAACATCAACCCAAGTATTTCCTCCGTCTAACATTCCTGGATACCATCCGGTGGTTAGGGCACTTAGGTCTGCTAACATGAAGCTCCCTTAGTGTTTCAGATTGCTGTCAGCCGCTTGTAGCTCTTACATTCGCCGCCTTTAGGGTGTTCGGATGCCGCTCGTGGCTCCGCTCCTATCTCTCATTCAAAGTTTTTTTGTTTTTTTTTTACTGCTCCATAGTAGACAACAGCTACCGGTCACGTGATGGTATGACGTCAATGCATTTCGCTAATTGCATAGTAGTGTAGCTTCTTCCCGGACGTTCAATGAAGAACCGTCAGATGCCCCTTTTTGTTGCGATTTAGCTGGTAATTGTTATCAGCAAAAGCTGAGTCATTTTAATAATGTAAGGGAATACTGTCTCAATTAGTACAGTTTGTCAAGTTCAAGCAGCCTTTATGAACTTTTTTTTACTGGCTAAGTAAGCACAATTAAAGAGCTAACTCTGAATCATATTCAAATAAATGTCAACATTCAGTGATATTTTAGCACTGATGGGAATGGATAACATATAGAGGACAATACAGACCGACCAATATTCCAACAGACAAAATGGACATAGACACATAAAACAAGGACAAGACAGGAGGAGGATACATCTCAGTGTGTAGATGCATTATCAAGTTTTCCCAACGATAAAGTCACGGTTACATGTCATAAATTAAATAACAAATGGATAAACCAGGCTAGTTTTCTATTACTCACCAATAGTGGGTACTAGCAAGTTAATTGCTCGTAATCAACATAGCTTATCTTACTTGAGAAGACTTATCATTTACTGCCCCAGATATATGTATATCATTAATCGAGAGTTTGGTGAATTCATCAATGAGAGCAGGAGATAAATCAAATATGAAAAAGAAGAAATTGATACATATTGTGTTGGGTAATGAGTAATAGTGACAAACAAAAGACCATGAATAAAAGAGGAAAGACGAGGGGGAAGGAAGAGAAATTAGTCAGAAGAGAGAAATACATGGTGCCAAGAGCAATAGGCAGGGGCAACTACTGACACATCAACATTTAACATCATTGTCCAAGGCAAAAAAAGTATTTACCATAAGTATATATAGTTTTTTGTATATATGGTTAAGTATACTATATTAGCCTTTTAGTCAGTAGATCAATAGTCATACCGACAGAGTAGGGGGAATGCTGCTCTCAATGCAACTATTCATCTTGGCATTCTCCAGAAGAAGAAGGGGAGGGAACAACAACCGTTTTGGTTATGTATCTAAGAACACATGAAGATTTAATTCAGTGTTGAGTCCGACCAGGACAAGGGACTTCAGCCTATACACGCACCACTTCTCCTTTTGTAGGAGTATCCGGTTGAAGTCCCCCCCGTCTGGTGGGTAAATTCAAGGCATATATGCCCTTCACCAGCATCCCGGTGGGGTTCCCTCCATGACATAAGGCAAAGTGTTTTGCCAATGGTTTTTCCGGTGTTTTCCCCTTTCCCCTGATCTCACGTAAATGCTCACCTACCCTGATCATTAAAGATCGTTTTGTTTTCCCTACGTATAGGTTGGGGCAGGGACAGGTTATCAAGTAGATTACCTGAGTTGTAGAACAATTAATCAGATCACGGATCTCAAATTTTTCTTTGCCATGGACATCCATAAAATTGGATGTCCTATGGACAAACGGGCAGATCTGGCATTTTGAGCAGGAATACATTCCACATGTTCTTGGGTATTGTGAGAGCCAAGTCTGATCCGGCTCTTTTGTAAACTCTGACCGTATCAGCATATCGCCCAGGAGAGCTTGTCAAGATATCCCAATGTTTTTCCAATATTAAGCAAACCTTGTTCCACTGGTAACCAAAGGTCGTTATGATTCTAATGGGTTCAATAGTTTTCAGAGAGGGTACATCTGTTGTTATTTTTTCATTTTTGCTTTGCAGCAGGCTATCACGATCCCTCAGTTCAGCCTTCCTCTTAGCCTTTCGAATTTGTCAATGGAAATACCCACATGCACAGAATCTTATAGTTCAGAGCTTTCACACCTATAACCCTCAGGATCTGTACAATTTTGTTTTAATGCGTAAGAATTGGCCTACTGGAATGCCATTCTTTAGCCAGTGTGGATGATGGCTTGTTGCATGCAATAAAGTGTTTACAACACTATGCTTTCGAAAGGTACAAGTGCTGAGTAGGCCATTTTCAATGGAGACCCTTAGGTCAAGGAAAGACAGTGATTTTTGATCGAAACTATACATCAATCGAATATTTCGCTGATTAACATTCAGTTCCCTCATAAACTAATGAAGGCTGTCTAGTGATCCTCTCCAAATCATCAGGACATCGTCGATGTACCGTAACCACGTCTGCACGTGGTCACGGTACATCGACGAGGGATAGACGTCTTCTTCCCAAAGTCCTAGGTGGAGGCAAGCGTAGGCCAGTGCCCACGCTGCCCCCATAGAGGTACCAAGTATCTGATGGTGGTAGACTGCCAGAAACTGAAAGAAGTTGTTGGTCAGCACAAACTCTAGTAGCTCAACCAGAAATTCATTCTGATGGTCAGATTCAGGATAGGAGATGTCAAAATCTTGCAACCGCATGGATGCCGACTCTATGAGGTATCAAAGTATAGAAAGATTCGACATAAATGCCAACCAGCCATATTTCTTCTGGATGGCTATACAGTTCGAGGTTTGAGATTTTGTCTCGTGTCCTGAACAAAGGATTTAAGATTTTTCACCATCTCCTGCATAAAATAGTCCAGATACTGACCTACCCTTTGCTGGGGGAACATGACTGCCAGATTGCTGTCCTTCTTGGGCACCCCCTCTCTCTGGGCTCCCGTTACTGCCTTCCTCTAGCTGGGTACCATCATCAGAGCCTTCAAAACGCTGGGCATCCTCCTGGAGCATGTACCCAACACTGGTCAAACAGTTCGGGGGGACTCCTCAGGAGGACATGGTGGGGCTAGTGAAGGAGTGACTGATGCCATTGAGCCGAGGGAAGAGGCCGCGTTGGCAGCTGCTTTGCCAGACAAAGTACCCTGAGCCTAGATGAGAGAGGATGAGGACAGCTTGGTCATCCACTCTACCAAGTCATATATATATATATATATATATATATATATATATATATATATATATATATATATATATATATATATATATATATATATATATATATATATATATATATATATATATATATATATACATATATACACGTGTGTGTGTGTATGTATGTATGTATGTATGTATGTGTATATATATAGATAATGTGATAGTAAAAAATTAAACAGTATAATCTGTAAAAAGAGATACTAAAACAGCGCTAAAACGTATACGATCATAAAATCTTTTCGTGATAAGTCCAGAAACCGTGAGAAAAGAGTAAAATATATATACAGGGGGTCCCCGAGTTACGAACTCGTTAGGGACTGCCCGCCTGTACGGAAGTCAGAATTGTTCGTAAGTCGGCCGCGCATGCACAGACCGACAAATACGGACATTTCCGATGTTCCGTCTAATGCCGTTCTGCGCATGCGCGGCAAATTACGGACATTTCCGAAGTTTGCCGGCATTTTCCGAGGCTCCGTATGGCCGCACATGCGCAGAACGGCCGAAATGCGGCGAAAAATGGCGGAGGGTCCCCGCAGCGCCCCGTTCGTAAGTAGGGGTTGTTCGTAGGTCAGGCGTTCGTAAGTCGGGGACCCCCTGTATATAAATATATATAGATGAGCAGTCCTTAGGTGTATTAGGTGAAAAGTGAGCAGTTCAAAAAAAGTGATTTTTCTTGTTGTTTTATACTTCAGGTGTCTATCCAAGCACCATTTTATCCCATAGGTCTTCTCACCACGTGAGGCACACTCCCCTTAGGGGGTTAAACTCACCAGAACGACAGAATAAAACAGCCTTAAGGAATATGTCATCACCAGGGTACACACTGCATTCACATCACCATCGGTCCAATGATAAGATAGGGAAAACCAGCCAGGTAACCTTCTCAGCATATAATACCACCAGGGTCACAGCACTGCATCAAGGGTTCAAGGTCATATCTCTCAATAAAATCGCCATAAAAATGGAGAGAATAGTATACATAGTGTAATCCCGTTTTTATTAATGGTTTAAAAATTAACACAGATGCCCCCACAGGTAACCCCTAAAGTAATACACGTACAACAATTTACTCTTTACATCAGCATAGTAGAACAGTATTTGACTTGTTTTTTAGTTGGTACAGCCATCCACATCAGCCCCGGTACTTCCTTTAGCTCAGCATGTGTGTCTTTGCAGACACCAGCGTCACTTCCGGGCGGTGGTTAGCGGCGGTGGATCGCAAGTCGTCACTTCCGGTCGAGCGTCGTGTAGGCCACGCCCTTACGCGTTTCGTCACTTCCTGACTTCAACAGAGGGCGTGGCTACACGGCGCTCAGATGGGTTTATATCATCCCACTCCATAACGATGCAGCCAATCAGAGCGCAATGATACCGGACATTGTAACCATAGCAATGGCTCTATACACTCTAGCCACAGGAAATGGAATCATACAAAAGTCCCCACATACAAATGGCATTTGTTTGCACGTTTTGTTTATACATAAGGGGAATTGTACACATGAGACGGAATAAAACAGGGTAATAGGTAGATATTTGCACATTAAAAAACTGGGGCAAAATATCAGGTAAAGCAAACTCTGAGATGCGAGCATTGTTAGATCAAAAGGGTGGAACTCATATTTACCTGCAGCATTGACAAAATATATATAGTCATGCATGTAAAAATAGTGATAACAAAATAGCGCACAATAGTACATATCATAGCACAGTTCTAGGAGATATGCACACATATATCTAAAAATCTATATTGATTATGTCTTAGTTACTAAGATAGATAAATTATACCATAATTGATAATATAGGTATAATTGCTGAAGACTCATTAAACAGGGTAAATGCCATATTTATGGTCACATATGAACTTTTAAAGCATTATTAAGCGCATATAGAGGTTACAATGATTTTTATGTTTAATGTCACCATATTGGGTGGGGTGTGTCACCACTACCCATTAATTATATACGAATTCCCAGACCATCTACCTGGTGTGTATGTATGTAATTTTCCTTTCCTGGATCCTCCCCATGTCAGCCTACTATGGGTCAGCTCTGACCCCTCCAGGACCACCTTTTTTCTAGCCCATAAAGGGCGGCTGTCTGCCCACACCAGTGTTCAAAAAATACTCGCCTCACGACGGGTAAACTGGGTGGGAATCCTCCGGCTGACATGGGGAGGATCCAGGAAAGGAAAATTTACGGTAAGTATGGGCAACAATTTCCCCCCTGGACCTCCCCATGTCAGCCTACTATGGGATGTACCAAGCAACATTAAAAAGGGAGGGAAGACAAAAAAAATCAGCTAAACCCTCAATGCAATGGTACTCAAATTTTTAATGGGCAACAGCTGCCGTAATAACCATAGAGCCAAATGTTTCCTCCAGGTGGACAAGCCAAATTAAGCCTGTAATGCCTAATAAAAGGTGTTTGGCGCGCTCCAGCTTGCTGCTCTGCAACTACCTCAGGGGCGACCTTTACGTATGCTGCCCAGGATGCTGCCCTACCCCTCATTGAATGTGCTTTGATCTCTGAAGGAGGAGGAAGGCCCAGCGTTCTGTATGCAATACCAGCGATGTTCCCAAATTTCTATGGCTGCCCCTAAAAATTGGATCACCAACTGATGTAGAGCATATCTTGTACATGACATAGCCGACAAAGCGGGGATTTGACCCTTCAGGGAATTATAAGCTAACCCTAAGAGACCACTCTGCAGAAACTCCAAACTGTTAGATACCGAAAGAGATCCAAGGCCCCAAACCCTTTCTGTATTATTCCAGATCTGGTAATAGGTCACAATTGTGGACCTCTCACGAGCCTGTAATAATGCCTCCACTATACTGCCCGAGAGACTCAAGCCTCCCTCTCACTTCCATCCTCCTGCGGTTCGGGTGCCAGGCCCCACTCCGCAAAAGGAGATTTTGACAAGGAGGCAGTGGGATTGGTGAGCCCAACTTTATCCCGCAAAGCAAGATGGAACCATGGCTGCCTGAGTCAGTAAGGTAAGACTACTATTGCTGTGATCCTTTCTCGCTGAATCTTCAGCAGGATTTTGAGAGCCAATGGAAGTGGCAGGAACACATATACCAAGGGGAAATTTCAAGACCTGGACAGAGCACCCCGACCAACGCCTGTGGATGCCAGGTCCGGGAGGAGAAGCAAGGCGGTTGGCAATTCTCCTCCAATGCCATAAGATCTATCGATTGAGGCCCCATTCGTTGTGATCCTCAAAGCCTCGACTCAAGTGATCTGCTAAAACATTCCCAGGCTCTGGGAGATAACATGAAGTAAGAGAGCCAAGATTCTTCTCTGTGCATAGGTAGATTGACATGCCACCTGAAGGAGAGGGCGACTTCTTGTGCCCCCTTGATGAGACACCTAAGCCCCCGTAGTTTTGACAGCTCGACCTCGCAACATAGGTTGGAACGCTAAGAGAGCACGTTTGACAGGATCCAATCCCAGGAAACTTGAACTCTTCACCCCACAAAAGTTCAATCAGCCTTGAACCTGCTGCCCCAGGCAGTGTGCCCCGCAGCCTGCCAGACTGGCATTGGCCGTCACCACTATTGGGTCTGAGGCCTTCAATGGAACTCCGCAGGAAAGATTGCGATGTACTGACCATCAAACCAGGGACCAGATTATCGGAATTGGCAGATAGATTTTTCTGGAACAAGGAGTGAGGATCCCACTGAAGAAGAAAGTTGCATTGAAACCTCCTTCTGTGTCACCTGACCCATGGGACTACTGGAACTGTGGCTGATAGAACCCCCAGATACTGCATGCATTGCTTCACCATCATAGACGGCCTGGCTATCACTGATTTTGTCTAAGACTGAATCTCCTGGACCTTCCTCTGAGGAAGAGAAACACCACCCTGATCCGTGTGGAATTGTACTGCCAAATACTCCAACATTTGGGTCGGATGCATCTGGCTCTTCCGAGAGTTGAACAACCAACCGAAACAAGCTAGTGTTTTTTTACAGGTGAAATTCACATGAAGTAGAAGGAGCTCATTTGTCAGACCCAGAAGTAGCATGTCGTCTAGATAATGGAATATTTGCACTCCCTTGACCCTGAGAGTCGCAATGACAGCAGACAGTAGTTTTGAGAACATTCTCAGAGTTGTGCAGAGACCGAATGGGAGACGTTAAAATTGAAAATTGGAGCATTCACCCGGAAAACCTGAAAAATCGATGGAGAAATGCGTCTATGGAAACAAGAAGATGCGCACCACCAGATCGATGGAAACCATCGAGTCTCCTGAGTTCAATGACTCAATTTTGAATCGTGGTACCTTCATGTAAGAATTCCGAAACCCCCTGAAGCCTCTGGGACCAAAAACAGAGGGGAACATACTCCCTGAGTCTTGCTCCTACTCGAGAGGGTCAAGTGGAGACACCTTCACAAGGACCTATTTGAAGCCTTAGGAGCTTCGTTGGCCCTGGGCTTGGAAGGTTTCTGGAAGGTTGAACCGGCTTGCTTCCACTGTCTGAAAAACTGTAAGCACTGGCCTCTGAATCCTTCTTTGGATCTCCTGTTAAACCGAAAGGGCTGCTGTTGTCTTTTTCTCTTCTGCAGGATTAGGCTAGATCTGCCGCTGGAAACCTGTTGAATTGCTGATTCCAAGTCTTCCGGAATAGTAGCTTCCCGCCGAATGGAACTTAATATAACTGTGCTTAGAAGCTTTATCAGCTGACCAATGCTTCAACCATAAGGCTCTGTGGGCTGTGACGGAATGAGCCAATATCTTTGCTTTCATTTTTGAACCAGCTCCCTGACCTGGTCAACAGCCACTTCAGCCACAAAATCTAAAGCAGTCTTGAAAACTGCAAAAGAGAAGAACTGCCACTACCCAGACTTTCATCTGAACATCCATCCACCAGCTCTGCTACCCCCAGTCTAAAGCCCCATACACACGGTCGGATTTTTGCATGGATTCTGTCCGATCGGACAATGTTGTTGAAAAATCAGACCGTGTGTATGCACCATCGGACAGTGTACGTCGGATTGTCCGACGGACAAAGTCCTATCTCCTGCTGGATAGATTTTCCGACAACACGGTCCGATCACACCAAATCCGATCGTGTGTATGGTAGTCCGACGGACAAAGTGCTGCGCATGCTCAGATCACATTAGAAGACCAAAGCTATTGGCTACTAGCCTCTACGTAGTCCCGTCGTAGGCAACAAACGTCACCACGTTCAGAATGATCGGATTTTCCGACAACTTTGTCCGACCGTGTGTACGCAAAACCAACATCGGACAAAGTACGACGGACATGATCCGACGGACCTGGTCCTCGGATAATCCGCGCGCGTGTATGGGGCTTTAGGCTGAATTCACACCCATGCATCCCTGTATTCCACAGAGCTGCACCACAGAACACGTCCCCTAGGAGACCACGGTAAATAAATGGTAGCGCAAAACTGCAAAAAGCACCAAAATAAATAATTAAATAAAAACGCACAGGTGCGAATCCACCCCAAGTGCTTCTGCCACAGAAGTGAGCACTACCGCCGGCCTGCAGGCTGCTCTGGCCAAACTATACAACTTTGTTTCCCCTTCTTTTATCAGATCTGCATTTATTCTGTGATTCATAGGATCCCTAAAGGCATCCGAATCCTCCAGCGGAAGTGGAATGTGGCAAGCGAATCTACGCAATGAAGTATCCAACTTAGGCATAGTGTCCCAAGGGTTACAGCCTCGATACTCTATTATGCACATTGAGCCCCTTCTCAGGCCCCGACCACTCATCATCAAATAATAATTTAATCTCAGAAATGAATGGGAAGGAAGGTAATGATTTCTTTAAATACGGGTAGTATCTCTGCTGTTTCTTTGGAGGTGACAACTCTCCCTGCCACTTCATCGCATCCTTAACCGCCTCCACCAAGGGGGGAACCTGTGCAAAAAAAAAAAAAAAATCAAACGTATGCGATTCCGAGACCATCACAGCCTCAGATGGATCCAAATCGCTATCGACTTCAGAGTTAAAACGCAGTGAAAACACATGATCTGAATCTGCAGACGCTTACAGATGAGCAGGATTCCTTGAAAGGCTGTTTAACCCTTCCATGACTGTGTCCTTAATGTAGGATTTAACCTGGCGTGCATTTGCAGCATTGTCCTGAGCCGCCTCCTTGAAACAAGATACACAAACCTACTTTCCTCTGATGAGCTCAGCTGAGCAGGCCCAACAGGATCCTTCTTCTGCCTGGGCTGGCGATGAAGACTTCTCCAAAGAAGAGGATCTTCTTCTCTGTCTGCGCCCAGATATGCTCTTTCTAGAGGCTTTCTGATGTCTTGACCTCTCTTGGCTCCAGTCCGAGCGACTAAAGTGAGGTAAGGGTGAGGGAGATCTGGAATGCAGTGACAACAGGCGTCTATCCACTCTGCGATTTGTCATGTCCAGTCTCCTTTTTACTCCTTTGAGGCTGGAGTACTGATTAGGAACCTCTTTGCGGGCATTTAGCGCGCATTGGGCCCTTCTCTCTGTAAAACAGAGGATGTGCTCTCTTTTTTAAAAAATAAATAACTACCAAATAAATAAAATAAAATAAACTTCTCCATCCGAATCTTCAGTGCTAAGGCAGCTAGGCAGGCAGGCAGGCAGAACTCCAAGGATAATAAAAACACTCCAGACAAGTAACACAGCAGTTAGTAATAGAAGTCAGGCTTACAAGAGCAGAGTAGTACCACGGGCACGGGCATTGGATGGCATATACCACATAGGCAGTGTTGCATGTAATAAATTCCTTAATCTTAAATTCTCTATTATTCGATGTAGAAGTGAACAACTCCAGGGCTCTCAATGGGTGATTGACTTCTCTACATGATTTACACTTTCTGCAGGAGTAGAAGCCATCCTTGTCCCAAAAGGACAGATGTTTGGAAGGTGGATCTAAAAATGTTTTCACAATTTTATCCGCATAACTGGGCGCTCTCCTGTAGATGAAACCTGTTTTTTCGGGAAGAGCAGGTTTGAGGACCTTGTCCATCAATAAGATATGCCAGTGTGTCAGAAAGATAGTTTCCACCTTTTTGAAATGTGCATGGAAGCCTGTGATAAAACTCCATTCCTGAGAGTTCGTATTTTTTGTAATTGGTCTATCCTCCAAGAAAGTCTTTCTTGGGACCAGGGAGACGTCTTCAATGATTTTATTCAGTTGGAATTCATTATATCCCTTTTCCTCGAACTTCTTCTTAATGATCAGTGATTTGGGTAATAAAATCAGTATCTTTGGTGCAATTTCTTCTTATTCTGGTTATTTGGCCTTTTAGGGATATTTTTCAACCACATGGGGTGGTGTCCACTTTGTGTAGGAAGATAACTATTCGAGTCAGTTGGCTTGAAGAAAACTTTAGTATATAACTTATTTGTTTCTCTGAAGATGTTGACATCCAGAAAATTACTACTATGTGTACTTATCTCGCTTGTTAATACAATGTTACTTGTTTTGCAATTTAGTTCCTCTATAAATTGCTGTAAGGAGAGAAGAGATCCTGACCAAATAAAGAACAGGTCATCTATATATCTTTTGTAGAGAATGAGGTTGTCTCTTTTAGATGCAAAAATCTTTTTGTCCTCCCATTCCCCCATTACAGATTAGCTATGCTTGGGGCGAATTTGGCGCCCATAGCTACGCCTCTTTTCTGTGAATAAAAATATCCGTTGTACCAGAAATAATTATGGCCCAAGCAGAAATCCAGTGCATGTCTTAAGAATATTTTCTGGTTATGATTCAAGTCATCTCTCTGGCACAAAGCCCAATTAAGGGCCAATAGAGCATTGTCGTGCTGTATTATGGTGTACAGGGATGATACATCTGCTGTTACTAAGAAGACTTCTTGTCTTTCATTTAAATCAATATTTTCCAACTGTTGTAACAAGCTTTTGGTGTCCCGTAAATACGCTTGTGTTTGTGTGACAAGTTTCTGTAAAAACAAATCAAGATATTGACCCATACGGGAAGCAATAGAGCCATCTCTATTTACAATCGGTCTTCCTGGGAGACATTGTATGTCCTTATGTATTTTGGGTAGCGTATAAATCGTAGGAATCCTACTGGTGCTGGGGTTAAGTTATTTCATCTCTTTCACAGATAGTACTCCCATAGAGCCCCCCAGTTGGACTAATACGTCAAGATCTTTCTCATATTGTACAGTGGGATCTTTTTCCAACCTTTTATAGGTATCTTCATCAGAGAGCATCCCGGTGAGTTGGTTATGATAAAAATCCTTTGTTAAAATCACAACACCCCCGCCTTTATCCGCGGGTCTGATGACAATATCTTTCCTCTCTTCCAGTAGTTTGATACCCTCTTGTATGTGTCATGGATTTACATCTCTCCTTGGAATAATTTCTTCTAAATCTCTTAAAACCAGTCCTTTAAAAACATCAATCTGTTGATTTGCACCATTTAAAGCAGGGGTCTCAAACTGGTGGCCCTCCAGCTGTTGCGGAACTACAATTCCCATGAGGCATTGCAAGGCTGACAGTTACAGGCATGACTCCCATAGGCAGAGGCATGATGGGACTTGTAGTTCCGCAACATCTGGAGGGCCGCTAGTTTGAGACCCCTGATTTAAAGGGTTAAAAAGTGATTTATTCCATAGTCCACTGTCTATTTGTACTGAAGCAATACTTGTGCTTTGTTGAGAATTCTTATTTAAAAAATACTTTTTTCATATTGCTCTTTCGCATATACTTATGCACATCTATAAAAACATCAAATTTGTTTATTGGTCTTTTCAGACCACATTTTAATCCCAAATGCAATATATTAGTTTCCTTATGTGTTAGTGTAGTTTCAGTTAAGTTAAAAATGCCTCCTAATCCTTCTCTCTCTCCTTCTTTTTCTTGATCCTTCGTCCGGCTCTGCAGCCACGTGTTCTTCTCTCCTTTGTCCATGTTGTTGGGTGTAATTTTCTTCCCAATATGGTTGTTCCCTCCATTGCGGTTGTTGCATGGGCATCGGTGGTCTCCCTCTTCCTGGTGGATACCCCCGACCCCATTTCTGCCATCCTCTCCCCCTCCCTAAAAAAAGGACGTGGGGATTGTTGTCTTTCTCGACTGTCATATTGACTTAATGCTTCATATTTATTTTGTGTAGGAACTTTGTAGTAGTTATTCTGCATGGGAGGTCTTTGTGAGTTCATACCTCTTCCTCCTCTTGGTAGGTGGCCTCTTCAAAAACTGTAAAACAGTAGCTCTAGTTCTCCCAGCTTGTCCGCCAGACTCCTGGAATTAGTGAAAAAGCCACGTAGTTTTGTCCGGACACATACTATCTCCTTATTGGGTGTTCTGAGGTTGCAAATATGTTGCTATACTTACCTCGGGTTGAGGGTCTTTAGTCAACCTACCACTTATGAGCCCAATACTACCCTCTGAAATTTGTTCAGCAATGGCTATCTACATCTGGACCCCCCCCCCCCCTGTTGCCTAGTTTAAAAGCCCCTCTAACTTTTTGACCAATCTCTTCCCCAGCCAAGCTGCACCCTCCCCATTAAGTTGCAGTTCGTCCCTGGTAAAGAGGAGGTAACCGACTGAGAAGTTGGCCCAGTTCTCCAGAAACCCAAAACCCTCCTTTTATACACCAGCTCCTCAGCCACTTTTTACTTCCCTAATTTCCCGCTGTATTTCTGGTGTGGCTCGAGGTTCTGGTAGTATTTCTGAGAATACTACCTTGAAGGTCCTATTCTTCAATTTTTAGGTCCCTACATCTGCCTCTGACTTTGTCCTTTGGTGCCAACGTGCACCATGACAGCCAGATCTTCCCCAGCCTCTCCCAGTAATCTGTCCGCCAGATCCGTGATGTGCCAAACCCGAGCGCCCGGTAGACAACATACAGTTTAGTGCGTCAGGTCTTTTTGTGACAGATTGCCCTCTGTCATTCTGAGAATTGACTCCCCTGTTGGGCCAGTTTAGAATGATTCCTTTTGTTGGATTCTCTTCATTATCTGCAATATCGTAGTGCATCATCACCCCTATCTGCTCTTCAGGGATGCCGTTCTTCTTGACGATTTAATAAGCTTGCACACGTCAGCCTGATTTCTGTAGTTTTACCAACCATTGGAGCCAACCACCAGGATCACCCATGGCTTCCCCCGTTATTTAGGTCATTGATGGTCATGGTGGCAAGGACAGCGAGGCTGAGGCTTGGTGTCACTGGAAGCATCTTGGATGAATTAACAGTAGCCTGCTCCCCTCCAGCTGTCTGAGTGTTATGCCTTTGCCCTTTTACAATGGTGAGATTTACTCCCATTATTGTGTCTCTTCGCCTCCTGCAAGGGTTAGATTTCCACACAGTAGTGTGCATTTATAAGGCCATCATGAAGGTTTTATTATTATTATAGCTGGAGCGCACATTAATCACTCTTGGATGTGTTTTGAGTGAGATATGGGGTTGAGGAGATGCCATGTTTTTGGTACTGGGAACATAAATGAGGTAGAATTTGTTTTAGTTACTCAACATTGAGGCCATCACAGGGAAAGGCCAGCAGATCCATAGCTGTGTGATCAGGGAATAAGATACAGATATGGTTGTTAGGTCCACTCTTAATCACCTTCCCAGATCCTTTTTCCCTTCGCTGCCTGTGTGTCACCTGTCAGAACCACCGGAAAGTTGTCCGGAATGACACTCTTTTTGTGTAGTTTTTTTCAGCACTGCTGTATACATGTCTGTCCTGTTGGTCCAGTTTAGAATGATTCTTTTTGTTGGATTCTCTTGATTATCTGCAATATCGTAGTGCATCATCACCCCGATCTGCTCATCAGGGATAACATTCTTCTTGACGATTTGATAAGCGTGACACAAATTTGCCTGATGTCTGTAGTTGGACCAGCCATTGGAAGCGACCACCGGGTTCACCCAGTGCTTCCCCCCATTATTTAGGTCATTGATGGGTATGGATGTGGTCAGGGCAGTGAGGCTGATGATTAGTGTCACTGGAAGCATCTTGGATGAAGTAACAGTACCCCACTCCCCTCTAGCTGCCTGCAGTCTGGGTGTTATGCATCTGCCCCTCCCACAATGGTGAGCTTTCCCTGCAGTAGGTTGTACCTGTGCCCATCCCACAATGGCGAGCTTTCCCTGCAGTAGGTTGTACCTGTGCCCCTCCCACAATGGCAAGCTTTCTTTGCAGTAGGTTGTACCTCTGCCCCTCCCACAATGGCAAGCTTTTCCTGCAGTAGGTTGTACCTCTGCCCCTCCCACGATGGTGAGCTTTCCATGCAGTAGGTTGTACCTCTGCCCCTCCCACAATAGGGATATTTACTAGCAGTCATTTGTGCCTCTGCCCCTCCCACACTGGTGAGATTTACTCCCAGTAGTGTTCCTTTTTTTTCCCCCTTCCCCCTCCTACAAAGCCATAATGAAGGTTTTACTATTATAGCTGGAGAGCACACTTATCGCTCCTATTATGAAATTTAAGGCTGGGTTCACACTATTACGAATTGGATGCAGATTCCCCGCATCCAATTTGCAAAAACCAGGAGATTTTGACCGGCCATTTTAGGTCTCTTGGGATCACGTTGCCTGCCTGTGCGGATCTGTGAGGAGGTTTTCCTAGAGATAGCGGCTTACAGCCACGACGGAGCGAGAACCCGCTGGCTTGTAAGGTGACCTTATGGAGCCTGAAAGATGGTGACCGGACAGAGAATGTCCAGAGACATTCATCGGAGCATCAGAGAACCAAGTCCATCCAGTAACTGGACCAAAGCCATCACATGGAACCCCGATCCAGTTGGTGAGCTGGCTACGGCCCACCGTTTGTCAACTTGTTACACACAGTTAGACTCACTCACAGGCCTCGCTGGAATCTGTAGAGGAGGAATAGAGCAACTGACACTGAGCAGGCTTGGGGCCCACTTAACTTTGGCGCCCAAGCATTGTAAATACGATATCTCAAATCCCAAGGAGTCATTTTTAGCTAACAAAGAAAGATTACTGGATAAAGTACTTTTAGTGAGATCTCACGTATAGCCTTTAAAGTAGGGGGAGCTCCCAGGTGTGTATGTATATATGTGTGTGTGTGTATATATATATATATATATATATATATATATATGTATATATATATATATATATATATATATATATATATATATATATATATATATATATATATTGTTATATATTATATATATATGTATATGTATATGTATGTGTATATATATATTTATATATGTTTAAATATATTTATATAAATGTATATGTATGTATATATATATATATATATATATATATGTATGTATGTATATATATACACACAGGTATTTTACATTTTCATGGTATACTGTATTGCACCACAGCTGTGCCAAGGGGATTAAGTCAAGTTAGTGGAGTTTCTTGGTAGAGTGCAGGCCCAATTCAAACCAGCAGCTCCTTCGGGGGTCAGTGCTACATATGTAAGCCTCACGTGTTGTTTATGAACTATTTAAGAACAACATGTTTTGGCCTGCATAATGCATTGATGTCCTTCTAGTATACAGCCCAAAACTTTGTCTATTTCACGGCAGCAGACAGACTCCACTTGTATCGGCATTTTAATGCACCGTTGACGCACATATCAATTTATATTTCCAATTCTGTCTGTTTCAGTTTCTTGCGATTCTAATGTTGAAGATACATCCGTAGTAGACTTCATGGTGGGATTCATGGGGAAAGCAGGATTATTTTCAGGGTCAGGATACCTAGCCCTTAATTTCTGTATAAGCATATTTCTCTATTGAAAAAAAAAAAAAAATTGAAATAATGTTTGTTATATAATTTAATAAATGGTAAAAGGAGAAGCAAGGATAGAGTAGGGGACTATAGCGGTAAACGAAAAAAAAAAAACGAAAAAAAGTAGATAATACTTGCAACTTTTTGAATAAGAAATAATTTTTTATTTTTTATTATTTACAAAATAGTTTATTCTTGAGCAATTAAACAATGAAAATCATAAATGACAAACATTCACATATATTACAAACATGGGTATCGTGGGGTGGGTCCTAAAGTCATATCCTGACCAATGCAATGGTGGAGGCGCATAGGGTCCGGGGATGACTAGGGGACCGTGGGGATAGGCAATAAAATATGAGCTTTATAAAAAGGATTTACAGGAATTTGATAGATCCTGGGTACAAAGAGGCTGGTTGGAGAAAGCCGACCAACATGTTTCGCCTCACTATGGCTTCTTCAGGGTCAGTTTGTACCGTGAAAAAGAGAGAAAGGATCTGAGAAATATGAAAAACACAAGGAAAAATTATTTATATAAAACAATAAGTACGGTGAAAAAGAATAATTTATGTGTCACCACATCGCCACAAAACAGCCCACCCGTCCAATATACAACACTGCACTATGCTCAGCCCAGTAAGTTCACACCTGGAGTTTGCAGAAGGCACATTCCCCAAAATGCTGGAGCAACCACCTGAGTCGCCGATGTGGCCAATTGTACTTGAATCCCAAGTAGCAAGGAACTATCGAGGATCTATATAGAGCCTGGTAAGATAAGGTGGAAAAAACAATAAAGAATATATGAATATGTACGGCAAAAGATTATTATTATTTTCCTTTGCCATTAACTGGCTAAACATAGCCTAAATTTAGATTGTATAAAAACTTACCAATATATCAGAGATGGAAAATATGGATGGAGCGCCAAATAAGAACAGTCATCTGAGAGTTTTGGAAAAAGTCAGCTCTGATGAAAAATAGCAAAAAAAGACCAGGGATAAGAATAGGGTGGATAGATATAGCAATCCAAAGGAAACAGAGGGGAAAAAATAAATAAATAAATAAATAAAACTCACCGAAAACATGGGTATTAGTTGGTTAAGACTGGACAGGAGAAGTCTGAAACCAAACCAATAGACAGCTCTATTTGGCTAGGTCACCGACAAGGGACCAGTGGCTGCAAAGAGAGAATATTGCAGTATAACTAGGTAAGAACCTTTTCAAGCAGACTAATAAGGCATAGGCTGGAGAAGAGAGGAAAACAGACCTGCATCGTTGAAGTTCACAGCATGAATGGCGCTCCAGATTCCAACACAAAAGGTGCTGGAGGAAAGGCAGGCTATATAGGTCCTCCACACCTGATCATGGTTGACATGATGAGGCGGCGGGCAAAATGGGCTGTTCGCACGTGTGCAGTAGCACCAGTGCGTGTTCCTACATTTCCCATAATGCAACATGTTCGGGAGATGCGAGCGCAGCTCAACAGACACGCATACAATAAATTCCGAACAGAAAAGAGCCCTCTAGCGAGTGGAGGGGGTAACTACATCACAATTGTCAGGGCAAATGTGCTGGAAACAAAGGGGAAGATGGAAAAACATTGGATCCAAGGCTAAGAGTGGAATTCGAGCTGTTAGGTTACCAGGTGTAAGTGGAGCATAAGGGAGGTGTGCAGGCAACCAAGCCAAGCGGGCTGCGACCATAGGTTCGCAGCCCTGGGGTGCCCAAACAGTTACCTATGCAAATGGGGAGTACAATTGGTCAAGATGATAAGGCGAAGGTGGGAAAGCCAGAAATGGGGTAAAACGCGCCCAGGCACTCCAGATGATCCCTGGGACCAAGGAAGATGGAAAGCATAATTTAATAAATGTAAAAAAAAAAATATTTCACCAATTATCAATTTGGTAGAAGTGGAACAGTGCAATTTCAATACACAAAGGGACATGAAGGAAAAACTTGTATAGCATTTCAAAATGGAGGTTTGTGCTGATAAAAAAAGATAGTAGTAGTGGGGGATAATTGGAGGTGGTTGGCTCGGGTACAGTTCTTAGATGGGTTTGCATTAGGATTATAATAATCAATTTTGTTTTTACACTCATATTTGTGTT
This sequence comes from Lithobates sylvaticus, assembly GCA_028564925.1. NCBI lineage: Eukaryota > Metazoa > Chordata > Amphibia > Anura > Ranidae > Lithobates > Lithobates sylvaticus. The sequence continues at coordinate 774,860,980 of CM053026.1, read as the reverse complement.
ATATATTATTATTATTATTATTATTATTATTGTGTATTTATTTTTTAGAAAATTTTATTTTTATTTGGTTTTTGTACACGGTACAACAAACAATCCACACTACAATGTCACAGCACCAGCAGCCAGTAAGGCTCCATCAAAGATATGTTTTTTTCTTCATAATAGATACATAGGTATTACAAAGATCCAAAGCATAACTAATAGTCTCCTGACCAAAAAAATACAAGGACTCCATCCTTTCAGAGGATCTCCACCTCCAAGATGTTTAAGGACAGTGAGTACTCACTCTGATACAGTAGACAAATGATTCACCTAACCTCCCCACACTTTATCAAAATTGGCTGGTACTCCTCTGTTGGCATATGTGGCTTTGTATAGTGGCAATGCTTTGTTTATCAATGCCTTTCACGTCTTTGTGTAGTGGGCAGCTGATTTCTTCCACAAGAGGATAATTTTCTTTCCTTGGACACGTAGAGGATGGAAGGTCATGTCCTCGGTCTATATTGAGCGTTCAGTGGATATGAAGACACTATTAACTAGAGTCCCTGGTTTCCCCCCCATCCCAGGGGTGTATGGCATGGTTGGCTGTGCCTCCTCTGAGAGGTTGGGGTGAGAAGAGTCATTAGCCATTTATTCAAAGTTCATGGCTTCCTCCAACTGTCACTTCTGAAGAGGCTTTTGAGCGGAGCAGTTGGAGCATTGGAGCCGTGTGAGACTGTTTAGAGTGTCTGGCTTGCGATTTAACGTGAAATACTACATTTTCTTCCCCTTGGGTCGAGTGGTAAGTTGACGGATTCATAATTTAACACTTTTTTTTATTAATTATATGTGTTTAATCAGTGTAGTACAGGGGGTCCCCGAGTTACGAACTCGTTAGGGACTGCCCACCTGTACGGAAGTCGTAAATGTTCGTAAGTCGGCCGCGCATGCGTAGACCGACAAATACGTACATTTCCGGACATTTCCGATGTTCCGCCTAATGCCGTTCTGCACATGCGCGGCAAATTACAGACATTTCCAAAGTTTGCCGGCATTTTCCGAGGCTCCGTATGGCCGCGCATGCGCAGAACGGCCGGAAGACGGCAAAAAATGGCAGAGGGTCCCCGCAGCACCCCGTTCGTAAGTAGTGGTTGTTCGTAGGCCGGGCGTTCGTAAGTTTGGGACCCCCTGTATTCAGGGGGCAGCTGCACAGTGGCGCTGCCCCCCTTGTGTAAATATTTTCTTCTACCTTTTCATGTGACAACACTAAAGAAATTACACTTTTCTACAATGTAAAGTAGTGAGTAGTACAGCTTGTATAACAGTGTCAATTTCCTGTCCCCCTCAAAATAACTCAACACACAGCCATTAATGTCTACTACCGCTGGCAACAAAAGTGAGTACAATTTGACAGACCATTTATCGTGCCAACGGTAAAAAAAGTTGACTGTGAAGGAAGCAAGACAGTCAATCTTATGCTGCTGTTTGATTTAAATAGCCCTCATTTTATTGGTGCAGGCATTTAAGAGATGGGGTAGATGACAATGCAGGAGGAGGACATGGGATAGGGGGTGACATTTTATGAAGGCATGCCTGTTGGCATGACTAGGGTAGCCAGATAGCTTACTGCCCAAAACCATACATGTACATAACATATACTTATACATCTAATAATAACAAAAGACACTGACACCTGCTGGATGTAAATGGCCTGTCCGGCCTTTTATTAAAATAAATCAAACAATAAACTTTTTAAACTTCTGAACCATTCTAACTTGTAACCTTCTATTTAACTCTCTATTCCAGCTCATCAAACTTATTAGTTGCTGATCCCTGACGACCACTTTTTACTGAGCCTGTAATCCAGTTTTTTGGCATTTATCCCAAGCCGCAGACTCGCCTCGGGGACTTGCCAACTGACCACAGACCCCCAACTTATTAACCCGTGAGTCTGGCCAACTGTCAGACCACCCGGGCGGACTCCATACCTGTGATGGGTCCTACATTTTCAATAACTCCTCTTAACTGAGTAACTTTTTATAACTGTCATCAAGGAAACTAAAACGCCACCACGGGACAAGTGTGACACCTTACACTTGTGCCAGCCGCCACACCTGCATCGCTCTCCTGATGCCATCTTCTAAACCCAAAGCCCACAGGTCAATCCCGACTGGGTTGAGGTGAACTCCATCTCCTCTAAGGTACCTCCAAGTATCCACCTCCAGCTCCCAATGCCTGACAACTATACCTCCATTCCGGGCTACGAACCTTCCCACCTCCTTATTTACCTTTATCCTGGTCTTGTTAATCTTTTCCCAGGAGCGGGCCCCCCTCCACGACATGTGAGCCACAATATCCGACCAGACTATAATCATGTCGGGGAAAGAGGTACTAAGCATAATGAAGTCCCACTGGATGTCCTTTAATGATCTGCCTCATGGGTCGGACCACTAAGTCATTGCCACCCACATGCAGGACCAGAACGTCCGGAGGTCGATCCAGCCCTTCAAACCGATGTACCTCTGGTAAAACCTTGTGCCACCTCATACCCGGTACCCCAATCCACCCGATCCTGCCTTCCTCCCTGGACATCCTGAGCTGTCTGCCGTCCGGCCGTACATCCGCCCTTCTAGCACCCCAGAACATGAATGAATGTCCCATAATCCAAATGAGACATACTGGCGCTGAAAGACATAATAATGTGAAATCTAAAAACTGAAACAATGACCACAAAACAACAAATCATCACCTCATACACCCCATCTTTATATGAGGTGGGGGCGAATATATTACTGGTAACGTGCCGATTCCCATCTACCAATCTTACGTATGACTTCCACCGGTAGACCCCACCTGGACGCTTCTGTAGCCACCTCAATCCTAAAAGAATGAGCTGCATACTCACCCGGGGGTAAACCCCCCGCCTTCAAGCATTTCCTCAATACTGCTGTGAACTGATACCTAGACAGGAAAGAGCCATCCTCGTGAGTCAACAAGGCCCCCTCCCCCACTGGACATGCCCTCAAAAAGTTAGCCACCGCTGTCACTGGACATTCCTGTGGCTCCAAACCCGGAAACAGTTCAACCCTTGCACCTCTGCCCAGCTGCCCAGCTGGTCCGTCTTTGACCTCCTAATCCAGAGCACCACTGATGACTGTGCCCACGTAACGTCCCCAAACCCCCCCGATATGGACTTTGATGGCAACACCAATTCCCCAATTCTCCAATTCTCAACCCCCCCGAAAAATGCTAATAAAAAGGCAGCTCAGAAAAGTTTCATCTCAAAAACTGTGGAACACACCTTTTCTACCTGTTAAAACAAAACGTTTAACACTGCAAACGAAATAGGGCGCCTGGAGTCCTTCCGCACGAAACCCCTCCTATAACCCCTCAAGGCTTTACGCACCAAGAAACTCTTGGTCACGTAAGGCAGCCCCCTATACTGGAGCCAAAATGCTAATGCGGACAGCTTCTTGCTTATTGCCGTACCCGACACCCCTTTCGCATAATTGATGCAAATGAAGTACAAAACCCAATGCACCAACCCCTTAGGGTCTTCCGACCCTCCTACCTCTACCAACCAGGCTGAGCATTGCCTCCACACTCTGTGATAAGCCATCATAGTATTCTCGCTGAGTGACTGCTGAATCAATCCATCGATTATCCCAACGCAATCTTCCATAATTCCGGCAGGCATGGGTCCCCCGTCGCGTTTGCATCCGGAGCCAGTCTGCGGAACTCCTCCCACTGGAAACGAGATAGAGCATCCACTAGCTTATTCTCGATCCCCGGGATAGGAACCGCATATATAAACACATTCAATCTCAAACAACTGGGTACTAATTGTCGTAGCAATCTCACTACCGGGGGGGATGAGGCTGATATGTTATTAATGGTCACCACCACCCCCATGTTATCGCAATTGAATCTCACCTTCCTATTCCTCAGTTTATCCCCCCATAACACCACCGCCAGCAGTATGGGGAAGAGCTCCAGCAATGCCAGGCTCTTCAAGAACCCCGCCACTCTCCATTCTTCCGGCCAAGGCCCCGCAATCCAATTTCCCTGGCAATAAGCTCGGTATCCTACGGAACCTGCCGCATCGGTAAACAAGTCCAAGTCAGCGTTGCTGCCCGGCCCCTCCAGCACCAGCGATCGCCCATTGAAATCCACCAGGAACAAGTACCACACTCTCAGATCCTCCCTCAACTCTTTTGATAATCTAATAAAGTGATTGGGCATCCTCACCCCTGCGGTAGCTGCCGCCAACCTCCTGCAAAACACACGACCCATTGGAATGATCCTGCAGGCAAAATTCAATTCACCCAGGAGTGACTGCACTTCCTTCAACCTAAGCTTCTGTTTACGTGTGCCTCCTTGACTTCCTGTCTCAACGCCACAACTTTGTCCACGGGCAGCCTACATTCCATCACAATAGAATCAATTGTGATTCCCAGGAACACTAATTCCGAGGCCGGGCCCTCAGTTTTGTCCGCCGCCAAAGGAATACCGAATCTATCTGCCAGATACTGAATGGTCCCCAGCGAGATCCCGGGGGACCGACACAAAGGAAGTCATCCAGGTAATGGATGACGGAATTCACCCCTGCCGTCTCTCTAACTGCCCATTCAAAAAAGGAACTAAAAGTTTTAAAAAGGGCACACGAAATTGAACAACCCATGGGCAAACAGCGATCAACAAAATACGATCCTTGCCAATAACAACCTAGCAAATGCATACTCTGTGGATGAACCGACAACAATCTGAACGCCAATTCCACGTCCGTTTTTGCCATCAGGGCCCCTTTCCCATTCAAAGCATACATACACCTCGCAGCGAGCCGCATCTGCCAAGCGAATCCTCTCAGCATCCTTTTCTTTATCCTTGTCCGTCGTCCCCGCTGCTGCACTCTCGCTGTCCTGCGACGCCTCTGTCTGTGTTTCTACCGCCACCACTGGTGCCTGCCCGGAAAGGACCCCCTGCTCCTGTGTTACCGGCATCGGGGCCACCCAAGGATTGACCGGGGCTGGTACCTGTAGTGCCCTCCCACCCAACCTATTCAGTAAGGTTTTTAGGACCTCTAGCAGTAAAATATTGAGTATACACAAATTAGAATATCCAGATAATATTAATTTTATTTAAATTCTAAGTAAATAGTTTTTTTTTTTCAAATGTAATTTTACTCGCCACTAATTCATTTGCTCATATGTGGAAACCTTGTGTGGTGTTGCTCCACAGTAGTGGATGTTGCCGGTCTTGCTTCAGAAGCAATATGTTGTGGCATTAATTTTGTTTTTGGACCTCCATGTTGGAAAAAAAAAACTGTGCCTTCGGTGAGACTGATCATATCCCCCCAGAATGGGTATGACATGATCTAAAAGAAATTTTTTCATAAACATTTCTCACAATCCATTTTTTACGGTCACGTGGAAATTTCAAGGTTCTTGCGTGGCATTTGTATAGTTCCTCCAGTTTCTTATGTTTTTTTTCTATTATTGCTGGTTTTCTTATAATGTTTTTGTTGTGGCATAACACTGCTATTTTAGTCCTGGCCTCCATCGAATCCTAACGATAGTGTATTCGTTTTAGGTCTGTATTATTTTTATTTTTTTTCCCACAAAGTTTTATTGAAAGTCTTTCACAAATAATACAAGTAGTACCGTAAAACAGACGGCTAGCTTACATTAACAGATTCCAACAAGAAGATATTATATCGAGGGAAACATAACCTGTAATTTTGGTTGTTGAAGCCCCTGAGTTAACATGTAATCTGGCCCCACAGATCAGCATGTTCTAGTGGAGTATGTCCTGCGTATTAGTTCTCTCTCCCTGTTTTGTGAATTCTAGCTGTATTCTAGTGCGGCAGGAGGAAAGGTGGTTTGCATGGAAGAATCCTATTCGGACAGCTTTAGGGCCTGCTTATTTAACCTTCATGTGTGGAGCGTTTTTGGGGAATAACCTGTGTCGCTCCTAAATGTGGTGCCTAACAAATTTAGTTAGTGTGAGCGACTGGCTGTGTTAACCTCTAAAATCTCTATTTCTGATTCATTAATCACAAAATATGATATGGGTTAAATGAGAGTTCTATTGACCAGGAGGGAAGGCTTTAAATATAATAGCATTTATTACAGGTAGTTAAAAGTCTAGCTAATACACAAATCTCTAGCACATCAAGGCATAAACTGCTAGGTTGGAATAAAAATATATACATAAAGGAATTTAGATTATATTCCTTCAGACCGTGGTCTACACGCATGTTTAGTTACAAATAGCAGGGCATGGCTTCCCCTGCTGGCTAGAAGTTACCTTAGCTCAATTCTGTTCCCTGGTTCCCCGAAAAGAGCGCGTCGCCTCCCCTTTCCTCTGAGAGTATCAAAAACCAGGCTGATGTCTCATTGGCTGGCTTAGCGTGAATTCTGATTGGTTACTTAGTCTAAGCCAGCCCCCTTACATGCAACTCCCAGTGATGCAAAATATACTTGAATGGTCTTACTTCGTTACCTATCCCGGCATGGGGTCGTTTATAGTGAATAGGTGACAAATAATGAAATTGGCTCCCCATTGTTAGTGTCTTTAAGTATCGGCCCTGCAGTGTCTGCAATTAACTTGAGCTTGGGAGGAAGGCGGTTAGCTCCCCTATCCCAGCTGCAAGCCAAAAGAGACATATTCATAATTAAAGTATTTCACAGCTATTAATGGAAATTTAACATAAAGGCATAAGTCAACAGCTGTGAGACCGGTACTCCCCTCTGGAGTCTATTATATTTCTGAGTAAGAGAGTAAGTTAGGACAGAAAAGAGTGAGAAGAAGCAGGAAGAGTAGGGAGGGAGAAAGGCGCGAGGAGTGGGAAGGGGTGGGTGGAGTTGGGGGAGGCACTGCACCGGGCTTATGTGAGGAGGGGGTGGGGTCGCCACCAACTACCCTCCTCAGGGTGTCTCATTTTGTTATGGGCTTCCCTGTGCCCATTAGGGGTTATTTTGCGCTACATCTTGGCAGTGCTGTGTTTAGGTCTGTATTTTAGCATCATGCTGTGGAAGGTCTCCAATGCCACCAGTCTGGCAAAAGTATGTAAGATGGGGTATGTCCTTCATTATTTGGGAATCAAGAACGATTTGCAGATAGTGCGTCATAAGCTTGGCTGTTCTTTACCAACCATGCCATGTTGCTCATCAATGCTTATTCCATCATGGTTACACTTGTATTCTGCTTCTCCTAGTTTCCAATGGTGCATTATTGACACCCATCTGATTTTTTTAATGCTTGTTCGTCCCCTTTGCACATTTGGCTGCACCAATAAAAATGGTTGAGAATTGAACCAATCCATGGTGTCGGTGGTCGGTATGCTTTTTTTAATTTTTTTTTTAGACTGTAATAGTTTTCTTTTTAGATTTTTTGACATAGGGCCATATGTCAAATTGGTAATTTACACGTTCATATTCTGGACTGCTCAACAGTTTTTTTCTAATTCCTGTATGGTGATCTGTGCCAATAATATGCACCTCCAATTTTGCATCACAAATTCTGTCTAAGCATTTTTGGAAGCCGCATTTCTCCATGGCCACTGACATAGAATAATAACGTATCGAACCAGGCAGGACCTCAGTGATGAAGGTTTATTAACAACTGGGAACATACAGGTTTATGTTCAAAGTATTACAAGATGCAGATCTAATTTTATACAGTTTCTTACAATGAAAGCATATTAGGTACAACATGTTTGGTTGCTAAGATCTACGTTCATGTAACTAACCATAAATCTGCCACTTGTCATACAACCAGACAAACGTATTCATTCCCAGAATTCCTACATGTTTATTAAAATGATTTATAACTGTTTTTGTTTAGGGCTTTACCCATTAAATTACTTGTATAGAGACAGTATGGCACCCAGTTATGTCAAATCAAACCCTCCTTGTCCTGATAAGACTTTAACAACTCAAGGATAACAGATTTGTCCCTTCTCGTTTTCACATCATTGTGGTTTTTTTACGCCAAGATTTATTTAATCATTATATTTAAATTTATATTTGTGTACAAAAAGGGATATACTCTTACAAAAAAAAACAATGATAAAATGTTTCCCCTAATCCTACCCCCCCCCCCCGTACCTCCTCCCCCTCCTATCCCTCCCTGGTTTGTTTTATTGTGTTTTGGACTCTGCCCTGTTCGTGGCTCATATCCCTCTACCATCCATCATCTTTTTTATATATTTATCTGAAAGCTTGAAATTTTCCCAACATCCCCACACAATAAAATATTTCGGATATCACCCTTTTTCTCTACTTCCCAGGTATTCCATTGTATTATAATACTCTCTTTGTTCAAACAATTCTCGTATACCTGGTTTTTCACTGTACAACCATTTTTTTGGGATCATCCCTTCCGCAGCATTTAGAAGTTTTGGAATGATTGAATTCATGTATTTTGTCCTGGGGGGTTTTTGGAATCATGGAACAAACATGTCTGTTCTGTTTTCTCGTCTGTTATCTCGATTATGATATTCACTATTTCTTGCCAATACTCCTTTATGTTTGGGCATTCCCACCATATGTGGGCCATTGTTGCCCTTTTGATTGCAGTTCCTCCAGCATAATGGTGATCCCTCCGCTTGAAATTTATGGGTCCGCTCTGGGGTCAGGTACCACCTTGCTAACCGTTTTATCTCAGGCATTGTTGTACATTACTCCTATCATCATCTTCCCTACTTGGTGGTCGTCCAATTTTAGGTCCAGTTCTTTCTGATGATGTGAAAACGAGAAGGGACAATGTTGAGCTGAAAAGTTGAAATAAGTCTCCCTGGAAAATTTTCGCTGAAGTGGGACAAAAGGAAAAACAAATTCAAAATAAATTAAGGATAACAGATTTACGACTTTGGGTAAATGAACTTGCAATAACCCCACCTTATGTGTTTTATGTCCTACAGTTTTTAACTATAATCTTGTATGTATGTATGTATGTATGCATTCATATATTGGTTTCACAAAAAATGTACAATATTATTTACACATTATATTTCATATATACAAACAAAGCAAACTGCTTTATTCAACATTGTCTTATTATTTATTTATTTATATATATATATATATATATATATATATATATATATATATATATATATATATATACACACACACACATGAGTGTTCTCTTATTCAATGTATTTTAACAGTTTTAATGAGGACACCAGCAGACCTGTTTGACCCTGTCAAACTAAATTAATAATTTAAATTACTATTCCACATAATTACTTTTTAAACCACCAGTATAAGACTTCTTGACAATGTTTATTACCTTTTAACCACTTAAGCCCTAGACCAATTTGCAGCCAAAGGACCAGGCCCCTTTTTGTGATTTGGCACTGTGTCGTTTTAACTGACAATTGCACGGTTGTGCGACGTGGCTCCCGAACAAAATTGACGTCCTTTTTTTCCCCACAAATAGAGCTTTCTTTTGGTGGTATTTGATCGCCCCTGCTTTTTTTTTTTTTTACGCTATAAACAAAAAAAAAGAGCGACAATTTTGAAAAAAAAATGCAATATTTTTTACTTTTTGCTATAATAAATATCCCCAAAAAATATATTACGAAAACATTTTTTTTCCTCGGCTTAGGCCGATACATATTCTTCTACATATTTTTGGTAAAAAAAATCTCAATTAGCGATTATTGATTTGCGCAAACCAAAGTTATAACATTTACAAAATGGGGGATAGTTTTATAGCATTTTTTTTTTTTACTTGTAATGGCGGCGATCAGCGATTTTTTATTTATTTATTTTTTATTGTGACTGCAACATTATGGCGGACACATCAGACATTTTTGACACATTTTTGGGACCATTGTCATTTATACAGCAATCACTGCTTTTTTAAATGCACTGATTCCTGTGTAAAGGAGTTAACCACTAGGGGACGGGGAGGGGTTAAGTGTGATGTGTGTGTGCGTTTTTTTTACTGTAGGGGGGCGTGGCTTGGCTTTTGACATCACCGATCGTCTTTCCCTATGACAGGGAACAGACGGTCGGTGACAATCTCACTAGGAAGCACGGGGAGAGGTTTGTTTACACATACCTCCTCCCCGTTCTTCAGCTCTGTGAACCGATCGCGGGACACCAGCGGCGTTTGGGTCCGCGGTCACGGAGCGCAGGACCGGGTCATGAGTGCGACCCACGGCTGGGCACTTAAAGAGCAACGTTACCTGTACGTTGATATGCCCAGCCGTGCCATTCTGCCAACGTAAATGTGCAGGAGGCGGTCCTTAAGCGGTTAAGGAATGTTATCTTATCAGACTATAGTTCAACTGCTGTCAAAGTTTTTTTTTTTTCTCTTCTAATTAGTGAATTCAAAAACTATACAAAGTATCTTAATACAATTTCACCCAGTAAACTTATCAGCATGAAGCAGAGAGGTCATCTAAAGTTCAACATTTAAATATGAAGACTTTCTCTATATTTATGGAATAACATAGTATACATTAATAACTATTGTTTTACTATTGAATAATATTGATAAGACCACTACTATATTATACTTATAATATGAATAATAATGAATAACAATTATATTATCAATAAAACAAATGCAAATTAATATGAATAATATAAACTATATTGGTTAATATGAAATTCTACTAAACCACTGAAGGAAGTGCTCTGATTCACCTGCACAACTTCCATGTCCACATTTTTTTTTTTAGAAATTTGCTCCATGAACGTGTGTGTGCAATATTTCACAGAAAAACCTGGGCTGTCACATTGTCCATTGCCCTACCAGGAATAAGGGTTTGCCGTCTAACATTTTTCTGACCTCTTGCTGGTCTTTTCTCCAGTGTAGGTCGATTTGCTGGGAAAATGTGTTGTAGTGCCAACTGGAAAAAGGATTTTCCAAACATCGCAATTCCCGTCAGGTCACATAACTCTTTGAATTTTGTAAAACTAGATCCAGAGAGAACTATTGATCCCGCAATTAAAATGTTTTCAGCAGCAATATGTCTTACAGCAATGTTTTCCTACGCATGTGGAAAACACCATTACCATGCTTCCAACCAATAGCTTTTCTAACTTAATTAACCAACAGCATTCATTTTCCGGACACCTCATTTTAAATATTTTTTTCAGGCAGCCTTCAAACACAATATACTCCTTTATTTTTTTCTTTTATAATTTTTAAAAGGATGTTCCCATGTTGATTTTTCGATTTTGTTCAATTTCATTGTCCTCCAAACTAGTTTCAAATTTATCAGGAGTTTCACAGTCAGAGAGCTGAAAACTTGAATCCTCCTCATATCGGAGTTTGCATTTCATTCCTGTTAGCACACTTTCAGATGGAGAATCTATTGTTGAATGTTTTTCACCATGGGGAGGCTGACGCACTGACGACATCACGTTCCGCAGTGAGAGCGGGTGTTCTGCTAGCCGGCCGGCGTTTTTTCTCATTTTATCTGCGAGTGTTTATTTTACTTGTTGTAAGTAGAAACTTTGAATCTTTTTGTTCAATAAATCGTATGGTTTTACGCTATGGGAGCATCCCTTGTTTTTTATATTATTCTATGCTGAAACGGATTAGGTATTCCTGGCTTTGCATCTCTGGAGATATTTCACATTAAGACTAATGGGAAGGGAAATGCCATTCTCATCTGGATCTGTAGCCAGTCACATTGTGGAAGTCTGGATTTGCTGTGGAGGTCTGGGAGCTATGAGTAAGCACTAAGCATAGTGCGAAACGCGTCAGATTTGTACCCCCCCCTATTCTGCTTTGCCGTGCTTTGGACTGATGTGATTCCAGCTTTTTCAATAAATTTATTTGAATTTTATCTCTTCCTGGTGTGCGGCTGTCCAGAGTTCTTCCTGATTTCCAATAAAGTTGTTTGGTTCGAAATGCACAGAACATATTCAGTATCTGTCTCCTCTTTTGTCTTCCATTATCAAAGGTGTAAATTCTGCAACCATTGGACTGTCCATCCCAGCATTTTATATTTACTTTCAAAGTGTTTTATTGAGTTTTGACAATAAGAAAAACAAGTATGATGCAGTACCGAATCATTCTCAGCATCAAACTAGTAACAGCAACAACATAGTAATAACTTTAATGAACCTTGGCATAATAGTCTCTGAACTGACCTTAGGGTGTTTGAAGGATAGTAGTTAACTTCTAAAGTGGTCTAGTAGATATCTCAGTCCTATGTGAATAGGATCCCTGGTTCTGTGGGGGTAAGAACCGTAGGTCTGGAGCTTGTCTGTATAAGTACCTGGTACTCAGGTCATGTACCCACCCGGAGATCATGAGAAGGGGCCAGCCGCCCAGCTCCAGGGCCCTCCAGCACTCCATCCCTTTGGGAACTCTCTGTGGAAGTGTCCGGTCTCCCCTGGCCAGCGTCTCGCCCGCTCCCCCCATGGTCCATTAGCAGTATGAGGCTTGTGAAAACAGTCCTTTTTGACAATGTATCACTGGTCAATAAGGTGGACTGGAAAGACCACTGCTTTATCACCTGCTACATGCTAGCCCAGGTACTATTTCTCCTGCTCCACTAGGGGGGGAGTGTAGAAGCCCATTGTCACTAAGTCAGAAGCAGAATGTCCCAAAGAGTGAAATAAAGGAAAGGCAAGGTGAGAAGTCCAGGTTCGTCCAGGATTCAAATTTATGTGCCCGGGCACAGGGAAATGTTGCAGTAAGAGGCCCAAGGCTCCCAAACAGCGTTAAATCTATTCAATCTATCATGTAGTTTTGCTACAACATTTTTCTTGTGCAGTTTATTTATGAAACTTTCCTCTTGAATCCCCTAAAGGGTACAGATGGGGTTTTCCACGCTTTTGCGATCGTCATCTCGGCTCCTAAAAGAATATAGAATGCGATAGCCTGTAAGTGTTTGGGTAACCCAGGAATGGGTCAGTTCAGAAGGGCAACGGTAGAATCCGGGGTCATAGAGGAGTCTGTTATTCCCCTTAGAATGTGAAATACCTTGTTCCAAAAGGATCTAATGTGGGGACATGACCACCAGATGTGGAACATAGTGCCCTCCAGGTCACACCCAGCATTTATAATTTAAGACCTGGGTGACAAGATCAAAATTTGGTACTGAATCCCATTTAAACAGCAAAATGGAGGAAGAGGGGGCCGGCAGGACTTTTAAGGTACCAAGGGATAGAATAAGCTATCAATTTAGAAAAATATACATTTTATTTAAACAATTATTTAAAATTGCAATAAAAGTGACCCCTCATCCCAGTTCAGCACTGCTAATCCTTAGTATTCACGATTTTACCTAAATTCTCCTGAGCTTTGTCGTTCTTCATTTTATTGGGAGCCAAAATGACCATTGGCAAGGCCTGGAAGAAACCCACCATCTCCTTCCAAGGGTTCAGGAGGAAACTATCCTGGATCATGGTGCAAGAGCAAATAGTAGCTAAAGTAAATGACAAAACTGACAGATGTAGGAACATTTGGGAACCCTGTGCCAACTTCTGCAATATTTCCCTCATACCTGGAGTCCAGTCTGGAAGCTTGAACCCCCAAATCACTCCTTGATGGCATCTGTTTGAACCTCTCCTCTCCCACATTTCCCCCCCCCCCCTCCTCTCTGTCACCTCTCTTGGCATAGCTGTGCTAACTTCTCTTTACTGAGATTTGTTGATATCAGTTCTAACTTATTATGTCATGCATGCTCGACAAGGATAGCTGAAACACATCTCTACAAGTAAGGTTGTGCCACTCTGAGAGCCTCGTGAGAGGGTTTGTGACCCCGTCACCTGGGATGCAGTAAGATCCCTTTGGGGCTCCTGGGGGTTTGAGGGTCTTAGGTCTATATCCAGTTTGGTAATAACTGATATTATATGTGTTGGCTATCACAAGTGTGAATAGAGGCAGATCTCTTTGATGAATATGGCAATATGACATGTAACACCTCTTCTTACTCTACATGTTTCACTCAAATGAGCTTCTTCAGGAGTTTTTGAAAGTGTTTCATAAAGTAATATATACTATAAGAAAAAACAATTGTAAATGATTATGCTTGAAAATTGCCATGAATAAAACTGCATGGCATGTCAATAAGGACATGCCTATGTATATTTATTAGAAAAATATCCATACATTATACAAAATGATGAACTGAAGGTGAATGCCTCGGATGCTTGTGTTCAAGAAGTATTAATTTTTTTGATTATTAAACTGAAGCCAGGATTTACAAAATGAACACCTTTTGGTAACCAGAGAGAGATGATACAATATCAACATATTGTATATAGATCAAAATAATACTAAAAAGTATACAGTAGTGAGTAGGGCAAAAACATTTTACCTCAATTCTAGATAATGAAATAAATAGAAGCAATTTGATCTTCCATCCCTAAAATTAGGGGATGATCTGATGATTCGGACAGTAAACAGGAGGACCGAGAATAGTAAATGCCGCCCTTTATTTTTACAGCGCCCAGAAATGCACCCCTGTGACACGCTCGTTGTTGGGTCTGTTTAGGGAAAAAGCCTGTATTATCCTGTATGTATGAAAAACAAATTGAATTAGTTTTATTATATTGCTGGTAATTCCTATATAGATGCAGTGTTTCTAATCGTTGTGGGCGATTAACCATGGGGTCAGTTTTAAAGAGGGGGCAGTAAAGGCAGAGCCTACGAAGATCAGATGGCATTTCAAATCCTTCAAGGCTTTGCAAAACCACAGTTTTTGATAAAGCAGTTAGGCATATCTATAAAGGGGAAAAAATATATATATATTGTGTATATACCCATGACCTGGCTATCCAGGGTATAAATCCAGAAAGTTTCCCTCTCACACAAACGTTTGATGCGTTCAGATCTAGGGAAACTGTCTGGAATAGTCTCTATGGCCCAAACGTGTAGGCCATTAGTAGAGCCAGGGTGGAACTCTGGGAAATATCTTGGGATTGTCAGGTTTTTGTTTTCTTTAGTGGAGCGTCTATGTTCCCCAAATATTTTGTGTTCTGATCGAGCGGCCTACATAAAGTAGGTTGCATGGGCAAGAAAGGCAATATACCACAAATTCTGTGGAGCAGTAACAGAATTGATCCAGTTGGTAGATTTTATCTTTTGTGGTGAAATGTTTGTTTGTGTTGGACAAATTTGCATGTTAAGCAGTTGAACTTGCGGCATTGGTACATGCCTTTGACTTCTAGAAAGGTTGGTGTGCGATTTTGGTTGGTTTTCCGTGTCTTTAGTTTACTGTGTTCAATTTTTCCTTTTAAATTTTGGGCTCTTCTGTATGTAATTTTAGTTTTTTCATCAAGACTATTTTTGAGATGGGAGTCTTCTCGTAATGTGCCCCAATGCCTGTGGAAGATTTGTTCCATCTTTCTGTGTTGTGTATGGAATTGAGTGATGAATCTGGGTGCTCGGGAAGATGTGATGGGTGGTAGTTTGTTTTTGTCTTGGTGCTTCACTGAGAAACTGGTTGTAGGCATCGTCAACTAGGGGGCTGGGGTAGCCCTTTTCAGAGAACTGATTTTTAAATAGGTTGCTTTGTTCGGTATAGTCTTCTAGGCGGGTGCAGTTATGTTTTAAACAACAGAATTGGCTTTTTGGTATGTTTGAGATCCATCTAGGATGATGGCAGCTTTGAAAGTGGAGGTAGGAGTTGCCTGCAGTGGGTTTGGTCTAATTCTTTGCATGGATGAGATTGTGGGAATGGCTAACCTCTAGATCCAAGAAGGCTAAGGTGTCTGGATCACAGACTGAGGTAAAGGATTGGCATTACAATAGGCTATGAAGGTGTCTGCTAGGGACCGGGAGCCTTCCCAGATGATGACAATGTCATCTATATAATGATCGAAGTAGACAATATGTTTGGAGTAGGGGTTGTTGTTCCAGATAGAGCGTTGTTCCCAGAGGCCCATTGTCAAGTTGGCATAGCTGGGGGAAAAGTTTGCCCCCATGGCTGTGCCTTGAGTTTGTAAATGGTATTGACGTTAAAATAAGACGTAGTTGTGGGTCAGGCAGAATTTAGTGAATTCTATAATGAATTCTGCCTGTCTAGAGTTAATTAGAGGGTCTTGTGAAAGAAAGTACTCAACTGCTTCTAATCCGATGTTATGTGGGATGGATGTGTACAGGGAACAGACGTTGAGAGATAACCATAGGTACGTGGGTTCCCAGCGATAGTTCTGTTGAGTGTTGAATAGGTATATGCCATCACGGATATATGCTGGCAGATTCTGGGCCAGTGGTTGTAGAAAACGATCAATATACATAGAGAAGGGGTTTGTAATGCTGTCCATGGCTGCTACTATTGGGTCGTCCAGGGGGCTTAGTCAGGCTTTTGTGGAGATGATAGAAGTAGGGTGTATTGTAATTATCCCATTTTTTCAGGAATGCAGCCTCAGTTTTTGTGATGATTCCATTGGTGGTAGCTTTGTTGACCAATATATCAGCTTCAATGATAAATTTTGGTAAAGGATCACTGGGTAGTATGGTATAGGTGTTTCTATCTGATAATTCTATGGGCCTCTTTGACATATGCATCTCTATTTTGCAGGACAATGCCCCATCCCCTTTGTCAGCCGTTTTTTATAACAAGCTCTGTGTTTTGGATGAAGGCCTTAAGGCATGCCCTTTCTGATGCGGTAAGGTTGTGGTTATGTGTGAAGGCCGGGGTCTGATTTCACAGACGTTTGATATTGTAGAAGACAACTTGATAGAAGCTCTGTAGGTAAGGACCTTTGACATGGGTAGGGTTAAAAATAGATTTTGGGCGGAAGGATGTGTGTTGGACTGGTGGAGCGGTGGGGAGATGTTGAGTGAGATATGATGAGTAAATGTCTGTGTCTTCCTCACCAGTGTATAGTTCTTCAAGAAGAGCTAGACAAGAGGCGTCTAGTTCGAAATCTGGGGTGTGATCATTGTGGTTTTTTTTTTTTTTTCTGGTGTGCCATCTATACTGTTTTTTTTTTTTTTATGGCTTTGATGTTGAAGAACCTTTTTACAGTCAGGTTACGGATACATTTATTTAGGTCTGCGAACAGTGTAAAGGGGTTGGGACTGGCTGAGGGAGCAAAGCTAAGGCCTTTGCTCAGTAATGAGGTATCTTCCACACTGAGGGTTAATGTAGATAAGTTGTAGATTTTTATCGTTTGGGGAGTTTGCCCTTTCTCTTTTAGTTTTCTTCTCCCCCCTCGTCTGCCTCTTCTTCTAATTTTCTTTTTTTGTGCAGGTTGGGGTTGTTTTACTAAAAAAGAGGGATCTAGGGTGGATGTGAGATCTGTGGTGTCTGGGCCAGATAGACTCATCTGCATGGTTGTGGATGGTAGATCTATACTGCAAGGTAGTGATCTAGACATGGTAGTGATTGTTTCTGATGGAAGAGCGTCTGGGTGAGTGATGTCTGGGGTGGTAGACAAGGCTGGGGTATGTGTGATGAGTTTGACGTCAGTGGGAAGTGTTTCACTCATGGTGGCATTTGCCCGTTTTCTGATTCTGTTTCTTTTTTGGTTTTGGTTGGGCCATCAGAATGGGGTGTTTTGTCTTAAGCCCCATACACACGGTTGGATTTTCCGATGGATTCTGTCCTATCGGACAATGTTGTCGGAAATTCCGACTGTGTGTAGGCACCATCGGACATTTTCCATCGGATTGTCCGGACAAAGTTTTATCTCCTGCTCTCAAATTTTCCGACAACAAAGTCCGATCACACCAATTCCGATCGTGTGTAGCGAATTGCGACGGACAAAGTGCCACGCATGCTCAGATCACATTACAAGACCAAAGCTATTGGCTACTAGCCTCTACGTAGTCCCGTCGTAGGCAACAAACGTCACCACGTTCAGAATGATCGGATTTTCCGACAACTTTGTCCGACCGTGTGTATGCAACACCAGTGTCGGACTAAATCCGTCGGAAAAAATCTGATGGATTTTGTGGTCGGATTTTTTGACCGTGTGTACGGGGCATTAGTCTTGGGGGTTTAATTCATCCTCTGTATGTGGGTACAGAGGGGAGGAATGTGATTGGGATTGGGTGGTCTGTGGGGTGGGTGAATGGAACTTGGTCCATAATGATTTTGCGACTAGGGTTGTTGTGTATGTATCAGGGGAGCTGGTACACCAGTGTGATACATCTGCGGGAATAGGGGCGGTATTTTAGGGGTTGTATTAGGCTTCCAATTAAATACTTTGGATGATGTGTAGTCATCCACATCTCACCTCATTTTATTGAGTTTCATTTTGATTAGGAAATAGTCATCTTTTTTTGTTTTTTTTTTCTTTAGGATATGGAGCCAGGTCATCGCGAGATGGTTGATCTGGTTTATAAGAGTGTGGATGTATTCTTTTACTTTCTCTGTTAGGCTACTTTCACACTGGAGCGGTGGGGGCGCTGGCGGTAAAGCGGCAATATATTTAGCGCCGCTTTACCGGCGTTTTAGCGGCGCATTTCGGCCGCTAGCGGGGTGGTTTTAACCCCCGCGGGCGGCCGAAAAAGGGTCAATACCGCCCGCAAACCGCCGCTGCAGCGGCGTTTTGCGGGCGGGTTCGGCGCGCTGCCCCATTGTTTTCAATGGGACCGGGCGCTATAGGAGCGGTAAATATACCGCTCCTATAGCGAGCCAAAGATGCGGCTTGCAGGACATTTTCCAGCGTCCTGCAAGCGCACCGCTTCAGTGTGAAAGCCCTCGGGGCTTTCACACTGAAGACACAGCAACAGCTGTTTCGGGTCGGTTTGCAGGCGCTATTTTTAGCGCAATAGCGCCTGCAAACCTCCCCAGTGTGAAAGGGGCCTTAGCGTTTCTATTTTTCCTCTCTTTGTTGTATTATGATGTCTATCCATTTTTGGGAGCAGAAGTCTGATACGTATTCGCACTCTTTTTGTCGTTCCAGTGTTAGGAAGGAACATCTGTGTTTGATTCTGAGGCCTCTTAGGGGTAATTTTAGAGAGCCGATATCTTTGTAGAAAAAACTTATCCCACCATTGGTGGTTCAGGGATACAATGGTATCCTCTATTTTTCTGAACATGGCACAAAATTTCCCGTATGAAAAAAAGTATTGCCGTGATAGAACACATGACACGCTTTCCGAAGGTTGATTGATAAACCAAAAATGGTCATATATATAAAATCTATTTTTATATTCTATAATTCTAAACAAAAAAGTAAAAAAAATGTAATGTTATATTTGATTCCTTTTGTAAGTTTGTTTTTCTGATCTAATGTTATATTTATTTATATATATATATATATATATAATATATATGTGTGTGTGTGTGTGTGTGTGTGTATGTATATATATATATATATATATATATATATATATATATATATATATATATATATATATATATATATATATATATATATATATATATATATATATGATTTTATTTTATTTTTTTCAAAAAAGGTTTTTATTGGTAATTGAATGGAACATACATGTATGTTGAAATACAGAAATTATTTTTTCTTCATAATATATTAAAGTACATGCAATAAATAAATGACTAACATTTCTGTTTGTTCAATGTAAAAAAATTAAAATAAAAAAATAAAATAAAGGTTTTTATTAAAGGGTGCATACATGTTATGTTGGCTTCACATATAAACTTGGTAACTGTTACCTATAATATTTGTAATATGCAATGTAAGAAAGCAGGTACAATGTTTTGTCATTTGAACATTTGTTCAAATATGAATTATGTATAATTACTTTTTTATTATAAACAAATTTAACAAACAAAAAAAAAAAAAAATTCTACACTATGAAAGAAAAATATTTATTTTGATAAAATACTTTTATTGAATATACAAATTACATTAATTAAAAAAAATAAGAAATGCAACAGAATCATATATTACTTTTTTTTCAAACATAGCCTTAAGGAAATGCCATCTCTGATGCATCATAGTTGTCTGAATAAAGGAAACCTACGTACGAGCCATTTGGATCTGGAAAAAACTTCTCTGACAATTTTCACAGCACATGAGGGTATCACCCTTCTGTTCCCCTTCCCCAAAAATCCATATATCCAAGCTATGAAAGCACCATACAGTTTTTCTCAATCTCCTGTTTTAAAAATAAAAATATTAAAATACTAACAAACACATGTAATTTTTATTACAATCACAAGGATCATTTTAATTTTTTTAGTCTATAACAACATTAATTTTTAAAATAAGTATATCACCGGTTATTGTCTGCATCTACAACAGGCAGGCTCTCGAGATGCATCATTGTAAACATGAGTCTAACATGTCGCACAGTAGTAAATTTTAGAACAGAACATATCTGCTTCCGTTATGCATTTTTTCCCTCAGGGATACACGCTTTGACCTCTTCGACCTCTTGACAACACACGGATTGTACTTGGGTCGGCATTTTGATACAGCACTGACAGATACACCTGAGAACAGAATAGGCAAAATACACTGCTGTATCTTGGGATTGGGAATCAGAAGAAGCAATACTTGAAGAGGCCATGGTGGGATTCAGATGGTGCCTTGGAAAGGCACCATCTGTTTCAGGAGCAGGATACCTCACCAAAAGTTCCTTTTTATTATAATATAAATATTAATACTTTAAATATATATAAATTAATATATACCAAAAAATAGAATATATTATTAAATTAAATAGAAAACAAAATAAAAAATAGTCTCTCTCTCTCCCCCCTCCCCTCTCTCTCCCCCCCTCTCTCTCTCTCCCCCCCTCCCTCTCTCTCTCCTCCCCCTCTCTCTCTCTCTCTCTCCCCCCCCTCTCTCTCTCCTCCCCCTCCCTCTCTCTCTCTCTCTCTCTCCTCCCCCCTTCTCTCTCTCTCTCTCTCTCTCTCTCTCCTCTCTCTCTCTCTCTCTCTCTCTCTCCTCCCCCCCTCCCTCTCTCTCTCTCTCTCTCTCTCTCTCCCCTCCCCTCTCTCTCTCTCTCTCTCTCTCTCTCTCTCTCCCCTCCCCCTCCCTTTCTCTCTCCTCCCCCTCCCTCTCTCTCTCCTCCCCCTCCCTCTCTCTCTCCTCCCCCTCCCTCTCTCTCTCCTCCCCCTCCCTCTCTCTCTCCTCCCCCTCCCTCTCTCTCTCCTCCCCCTCCCTCTCTCTCTCCCCCTCTCCCCCCCCCCCCCTCTCTCTCCCCCTCTCTCCCCTCCCCCTCCCCCCCCCTCTCTCTCTCTCTCCCCCCCACTCTCTCTCCAGAGAGGACCAGATTGAACACTTTGCATATTGCAGCATGTACATCTGGGGAGCTATGTTTAATCATCTCTGGCAGGATTCCATCCATCCCACTGGATTTTTTGGTTTGCAGGTTTTGGATTTTCTCCCTAATTTCTTGTGGTGTAACCGATGTATCTAGGGGGTTCTGGAAGTCCTTAATTTTTTCCTCCATATCATTTAGTCTTTTGATGATGTCTTTTTGTTCTACAGTTAGAGCCTCCTTTGGAATATCTTTGTAGAGGTTCCTAAAATTGTTGAGCCAGGTGTCGCTATTTTGAATGTGGAGGTAGTTTTTCCTGGGTGCTGAGCCAATATTCTTCCATATTTCCCAGAAAGAATTTTCCTGAAGTGCCTCTTCCAGCTGTTGCAGGTTTTTGGAGATGAAGTTTTGCTTTTTCTTTTTAAGGGTTTGTTTGTATTTTTTTCTGCAGGGTGCCATGGGTTATTCTAATGCCGCGTACACACGAAGGGACTATCCCGCGGGATTGTCCGCTGGACTCAAGTCCACCGGACAATCCTCTCGTGTGTGGGCGCCGGCGGACTTGTTGGCGCCAAAAGTCCGGCGGACTAGGTTTTAAGTTTTTTGTTTTAAAATTGTCCGCTGGACTTGGCAGTCCGGCGGACAATCCCGCCGTTAGTAGGCTAGTCCGCCGGACTTTTGAAATGAACGGACTTGCCGCTCATTGGAAAGTCCGTTCATTCCTGCGGACTTTTTCCAGCGGATTGTCCGCCGGAGAAGTCCGGGCGTGTGTGGGGAAGTCCCGCCGGACTAGGTCCGAACGTGTGTACGCGGCATTAGGTCAGTGTTAGGGTCTCTGTGTTTGTTATTGGAGACTGTCCGTAAGGTGTTCCTTAATGCTTTGCATTTTTTGTCAAACCATTTATTGGATTGTTTGTTGGATGGTTTCTTGTAGTTGGCTTTTCTCAGCTGGGCTGTTTCTGCGATGGTATGTAGTATTTTATGGAAGTCCTTTGCTGCTTGGTTCACACCTCGTGGGCTTATCTCATAGGCATTGTTTTGGGAGTTTTCAAGCTGTTTCTTAATGTCAGGTCTGTCAGTTACTTCTCTGTATTTTGTGGTAGACTGTTTTGACCATTTAAATGATGGTGGCAGGTTGCAGAGAGAGGCCCGGTGGAGTTTTGGTGATGGTTTGCTAGAAGATTTAATATATAGCAGTAGTTGGTTGTGGTCTGACAGGTGTGTTTGTGGGGTGACTGCAAAACCATTGATGAGTGTGGGGTGCATATCTGTGATAGCATAGTCTACCACACTGCTGCCTACATGGGAGCTAAATGTGTACGTTCCTAGAGAGTCTCCCTTGGTACGGCCGTTGAGGATGTAGAGGCCCAGACTGCGACACAAATTCAGCAATTTTCTTCCATTTTTGTTGGTTGTACTGTCATAGCTGTTTCTCTGTATAGACTCATGATCGTAATTTGCATGGCCCACTATGTATATGTTGCTTGTATAGTCCTTTTTCCCTTCCTGTCCTAGCATTGAGGTCTCCACAGATTAGCACTTGTCCCAGGGATTGGAAGTGGATAGCCTCACTTTGTAGGACCTCGTAGGTGTCTGGTCTGAAATATGGGGACTCTGCTGGGGCAATGTATGCTGCACACAGGTAGATGTCTGACTGAGAGGTAAGAATGGAGCTGCTTATTCTTAGCCAGATGTGGCTCTCACCTTTTTTAAATTGCACTGATGTTTCCATGCAGCTCCTCCTTATACCAGACAAGTATTCCTCCTGAACAGCGACCCTGTTTGATGTTCTTATCTTTCTGTGCGGGGACAGAGAATTCCCTATAGCCAGTAGGTACTGATGGTTCATCCTGTGCCCGGGTCCATGTTTCCAGGAGGATTTGTATGTCCGTCTCACATAGTCTTTGCTTGAAATCTGGATCATTCACTTTGGATCCAAAGGCTGACGCATTCAGACCCTGAATGTTCCAGCTACTGATTACTAGTGATGTCATTTTTTGTTTGTATATTTATATACCTTGTAATGGGTAAATTTCCTGGGGCAAATCGGGTTATGGGTGGTTGTTGTTGTCTTTTTTGCTTTTTTTTAGCTGTCACATAGTTTATTGCATAATGTGCTCAGGAGGGTTCTTATCTCCTCCTCCTTTTCTCTGCTCTGTAGTGATCTTGACATCCATCTTGGGGCGGGTGGTTTACTCCATTCTTGCCTTCTTCGTGGCCCTGTTTTTTGGCTGAGTGTATTGTTGTTGTGTTGTATTAGTGGCGAGGTTTGGGGTCTTGCAGTTTTAATTGTGTCTATCTGAGAAAGGGTTGTGCCATGTTCAGGGTTGTGAGTTCCCTCGAGAACAATGTCTTTGAATTGTCTTGCCAGGTGACTGACCCCTTGTTTGTTCAGATGTTTGTTGTCATAGAGGTGTTGGGGCATTATACAATGGTGTTGTGCCAGATGAATGGAAGGCTTTGACCTGGTTTTGTCTGCCAGCTCTGTGTTGATTTGTTCGATTATTTTGTTTGGTATGTCCCTCCTTGGAAGAATGGAGGACAGAATTACTTTGGACTGTGGGAATTTTTGTTGTGCAGTCTCTGTTAGTTGCAGTAATTTGTCCACGGTAGCATCCTGTTGTTCCTGAATGTTGTTTGTGTCTGTGTGTATGATGATATGTTTGGGGTTAGTGAAATATGGATCGTTGATGACTCCTGTTGCCTGTTCAATTGTGGAACAGTGAATTTTAGAGACTCTTGTTCCTGGGAAGAGTCGTTTAGGCTACTTTGACACTGGAGCGGTGGGGGCGCTGGCGGTAAAGCGGCGCTATATTTAGCGCTGCTTTACCGGCGTTTTAGCGGCGCATTTCGGCCGCTAGCGGGGTGGTTTTACCCCCCGCGAGCGGCCGAAAAAAGGGTCAATACCGCCCGCAAACCGCCGCTGCAGCGGCGTTTTGCGGGCGGGTTCGGCGCGCTGCCCCATTGTTTTCAATGGGACCGGGCGCTATAGGAACGGTAAATATACCGCTCCTATAGCGAGCCAAAGATGCGGCTTGCAGGACATTTTCCAGCGTCCTGCAAGCGCACCGCTTCAGTGTGAAAGCCCTCGGGCTTTCACACTGAAGACACAGCAACAGCTGTTTCGGGTCGGTTTGCAGGTGCTATTTTAGCGCAATAGCGCCTGCAAACCGCCCCAGTGTGAAAGGGGCCTTAGTGTTAGGCCCCTTTCACATGGACGGACCGTTCAGATCCGCCTGTCAGTTTTGACGGCGGATCTGAACGGGCGCTCCATGTTAGTCTATGGAGCGTCGGATGTCAGCGGAGACATGTCCGCTGACGTCCGATCCGCCAAAAGCAGACGTATGGCTCTACGTCCAGATCCGTCGCTGGCGGATCGGGTGAGATCTGATGAAAACGGACACACTGTCCGTTTTTTCATCCGATCTCTCCATAGAGACCAGCGACGCTCGCAAGCCCCTCCCCGCTCAGTGAGCAGAGAGGGACTTGTCATCCGCCGGCTCAGCGGAGATCAACGGAGAGATCTCCCGCTAAGCCGGCGGACAGAGGCGGACTCCGTGGAAACGGAGTCCGCCTCGTGTGAAAGGGGCCTTAAGGTATTGCCCATTTGAGTCTATTATTAGAACAATTGCAGGAGTTTGCTGCCTGTTCTTGTGGTTTGATAATGCTATGTTTGGTGTTTTTGGACTACTGAAGTTGTCTTCGCTGTTGCTGGGCTTTGTAATGTTAATTTTAGGAAGTTGATGAGTCTCACTAGTCTGTTTGTTGATGGGCACTCTGTCTGTACAGACCTTCCCTTTTTAATTCCGTTTTCTGATTGTGGAGTATCATTTGTGATTTTAGTATATTTATTTCTTCCCTCATTTGAGCGTTTTCTTGTTGTAGCTGTTGCATTGTAGATCGCATTTCTAATAGGACAGACTTGTGTTCTGACTTGAGTGTGTTCAGCTCTTCCCTCAGCTGGTCATTTACATGTTTGTCACCTAACTGTCTTTGAAGCTGTTCTTTGAACTGTACAAAATCTCTCTCTAGATGAGGTAAGCAATCTCTGAGAATGTTGGGTGAGGGGACATCAGCCATGTCTATGGACAATGTCTTTGCTGGTATCTGTTGCTCATCCTTTTTGTCTGTAGCCTTTAAATCCTTATAAACCTTGGCCTGATCTTTAATTTGGGGGAAGACATGCTTAAACTCCTCTAATTGTTCCTCTATGCCTTGTGCCATGATGGTGCCAGTGTGATATATGTTCAGGGTGAGTACCGCACTGTTATCTTCCTCATCCCTGACCTTGATCTGTCTGCCCTTGCAGATACCTCCCTTTGTAATATTCTTGTAATAATTACAGAAAGCTGTATGCCAGGCTCCAGTATTCTCAGTATAGAATAACAAATCAGTTTCCTTTCTGTCATGTTCAGTACTGGTGAAGTCAGCAAACAGTCTCTGGAGTTTGCTTAATGCCGCGTACACACGAAGGGACTACCCTGCGGGATTGTCCGCTGGACTCAAGTCCACCGGACAATCCCCTCGTGTGTGGGCGCCGGCGGACTTTTTGGCGCCAAAAGTCCGGCGGACTAGGTTTTAAGTTTTGTTTTAAAATTGTCCGCTGGACTTGGCAGTCCGGCGGACAATCCCGCCGTTAGTAGGCTAGTCCGCCGGACTTTTGAAATGAACGGACTTGCCGCTCATCGGAAAGTCAGTTCATTCCCGCTGACATTTTCCAGCGGATTGTCCGCCGGAGAAGTCCGGGCGTGTGTGGGCAAGTCACACGCTCGGAAGTCCGGGCGTGTGTGGGGAAGTCCCGCCGGACTAGGTCCGGCAGACAAAGTCCGAACGTGTGTACGCGGCATTAGAAGTTATTTTTTCATGGCTTTCTTTGTTTTTTTCTCCCTCTGAGTAAACAAACTCCAAGACATCAGACCCCCTGCTGGCTTTGGCTTGTGTAATGGGGTCTGTGTTTGGAGTATTAGCTGTCTGCTGTTCCATTTTTAGTATAGAAGTTTGCTTAAAAAAAAAAAAAAAATATTTTCTATATGTTTCTGTGTTTGCTGTTATAGTAAGATGGTCCTACCTTGTGTCACTGCTTGATTCCTTCAGCCCTGGATGCTCTCTGATGCTGGATACTTGTCCGCTAGATGGTCTTGCTTATTTTTTTTTTGCTGTTTTTGCATCTTTTGTATTTAAACTCCTTTTTTTTTTTTTTTTTTGCATCATTTCTTCTTGTTTGTCCTTGTCTTTTGTGTAGTCTCAATTTTCCTGTTTTTGTCTTTCAATTTTGCCCATTACAAGGTATAAAGCGACGAAGTTTCAGGAGCTCATTCTTAGTGCTGCTGCTACTCTCTCTCTCTCTCTCTCGCGCTCTCTCTCTCTCCTCTCCCTTTATCTCTCTCTTGCGCTCTCTCTCTCCCTTTATCTCTCTCTCGCGCTCTCGCTCTCCCTTTCTCCCTTTATCTCTCTCTCGCGCTCTCGCTCTCTCTCTCTCTGTCCGCTCTCGCTCTCCCTTTATCTCTCTCTCGCGTGCTCGCTCTCTCTCGGTCTCTCTCTCTCTTGGTCTCTCTCTCGCTCGCTCTCACTCTCTTTCGCTCTCTTTCTCCCTCTCTTTCTCTCGCTCTCGCTCTCTCGCTCTCTTTCTCTCGCGCTCTCTCTCGCTCTCTCTCGCTCGCTCGCTCTTTCTCTCGCTCTTTCTCTCTATTTCTCTCTCTTTCTCTCGCTCTCTTTCTCTCTCTCTCTCGCGCTCTCTCTCGCGCTCTCTCTCGCGCTCTCTCTTTCTCTCTCTTTCTCTCGCTCTCTCTCTCTCTCTCTCTCTCTCTCTCTTTCGCGCTCTCTTTCTCTTGCGCTCTCTCTCTCTCTCGCTCTCTCTTTCTTTCTCTCTCGCTCTCTCGCTCTCTCTTTCTCTCTCTTTCTCTCTCGCTCTCTCTCGCTCTCTCGCTCTCTCTCGCTCTCTCTTTCTCTCGCTCTCTCTTTCTCTCTCGCTCTCTCTCTCTCTCTTTCTCTCTCTCTCGCTGTCTTTCTCTCGCTCTCTCTCTCGCTGTCTTTCTCTCGCTCTCTCTCTCGCTCTCGCTTTCTCTCGCTCTCTTGCTCTCGCTCACTCTCTCGCTCTCTCTCTCTAGCTCTCTCGCGCTCTCTCTCTCTCTCGCGCTCTCTCTCTCTCTCCATTTCTCTCGCTCTCTCCCACCAATAAACGTTTAGAAATAAAGACGGGACATGTGCTCCGATGCAAATTCTTCTTTTACTTCAATATAAGTAATTACATGTTATAAACAGCCACTGTACAGTTAGGAGCAAAGCCGCTCTTCATCAGGCTATCTCTGGCTTGTGTAACACATTGCCACAGGCTACCATACATATACACAAATCAAGGGAGTAACACATGTGTCCGACGCAAATCACCAATCAGGGTTAACCCCATTGGTATAGAACATATCAATGAACATATCCAACCAATTGAGATCACCATACATTGCATACAAAAAATTGTTCTTACTCATTCGTCATTATAGTTATATGAATCCGTCATGCATGATACCTCATACGTTGCAACACACACTCTTCAATAAATTCCAAACATTTCAGATATTGATATTGTTCCCCCCAATTCCTGCAGGGAATAAAATGTTTAGATATTAGTATTTAAAAGTAATGATACTTAAATCAAAACTAATCCCAGCCCGTGCATCAGAGAAACAGGTATATAGAAACAGGTATATATCATCATCTTTATTCATTCCATTGGGGCTCAATGCCTGTAATTGATTAATCCACAAGGCTTCCCTCTTTCTAAGTTTCAGAATCCGATCGCCACCCCCTTCTTTCCCTAGTTATCTCCTCCACGACCATGAAGCGCAATTCCCAATCGGCATGCCCCTTAACTATAAAATGTTTGGACACAGACTCGGCTGTTTAAGTCGGGCGGTGCTGCGCTATCCTATCTTTGATCTTCTGTGTTGTCTCCCCAACATATAATAGCCCACATGGGCACAAAAGGATATAAACACCTGTAGGGTGTATGAAATGATCACCTTTCAGAAGTAGACTACATTGTATACATCACCTTTCAGAAGTAGACTACATTGTATACATTTTAAGCAAGGGAAACAGCCCTTCCTTTTACTCCCCAAGGAATGCCATTTTACGTAATTTCCTATCACTCCTAAACTCAGATTTGACAAGCCAATCTATTATGGTCCTATTGCGACGATAGGCCTGCATAGGGGCTTGCTGCAAAATCTCAATTTGTGGGTATGATCTCTTAAGAAGAGGCCAGTATGATTATTTGCTGCACCAACAAATAGAGTTTTGATTAAAAAAAAAGAACTGCTTATGATGGGATCCTCATCATTTTCTGGGGTTTCTTCTTTCCAGATTTCACCCATGTATTTTAGGACTTCCGCACTCTGACTTCTTTTAGTAGAGTCAACAAGAAAAGAACCCCTATGGTTGGGACTTTAAATAGAACACCACTCTCACCAAAGTTAATATGAAAATAATTGTAAATTTTATTGATAAAACGATTTGTTTATATAATATAAAAAACACCCAGATATCCGATAGCGGGGTGCACAATGCACAATATGCATGACAGTTCAAAGCAAATGACAGAAAATTTATACAAAAAATAACATGATACTAAACAACATTGAACAAAGAGATGTATGCAAAGATACGGTACTGATTTTCTCCCGGAGGTGCGTGACCCCCAATACTCGACGCGTTTCCAGTTGCCCGAATATGGGAACCTTCGTCAGGAGCAGTGATGTAAGTAACTGAGTTAAAATAAACTGAGTTACGTAACTCAGTTACTTTAGAGGGTAACGAGTAATCTAACTAATTACTTTTCCCCTCATGGTAACTCAGTTACCATTACTTTGGCTTAGTTACCCCAATTACATCTACCGCCTCTAGATGGCAGTAGTGTAATTCCGGTGTCCTGCCGAAAAAGTTCCCCCGCCGGATAAGGACCCCCTGTACTGCGCAGGTGCAGGGCTTGCACAGTACGAAGGACTACGGAGCTTCCGAAAATTGCCGAACCTAAACAGCTCTGAGTGAACTCTACACCGCGCAGGCGCAGTTAACATGTAATTGTACGAGGCGATGCCGCACGCTCCCGATGCTCGTGCTACTCTGCAAGGGGCGTCTATCGTGTAACTAAGGGGCGAGTCTAGTATTACTGTAACCAAGGGGTGCATTTATTATTATTGTTATATCGAGCT
This sequence comes from Lithobates sylvaticus, assembly GCA_028564925.1. NCBI lineage: Eukaryota > Metazoa > Chordata > Amphibia > Anura > Ranidae > Lithobates > Lithobates sylvaticus. The sequence goes on along the minus strand of CM053026.1, from coordinate 774,831,665 downwards.
CTGCCCATTAATTTAACATTCGCCCTCTTCTGTAGCCATCCGCCCCTTACACGATATAATAATAATAGACCCGCCCCTTACACGATATAATAATAATAGACCCGCCCCTTACACGATATAATAATAATAGACCCGCCCCTTGCTTACACGCTATAACAGATCTGCCCCTTGGTTAGAGTAATAATAGAGCAGCCCCTTGGTTACACGATATATAACAATAATAATAAATGCGCCCCTTGCTTACAGTAATACTAGACCCGCCCCTTAGTTACACGTTTAGAATATTTAAAAAAAAAGTCAGTTACTTTGCTGCGTAACTAATTACTTTTCCAATGTAGTAACTGAGTTACTAACGCAATTACTTTTTGGGAGAAGTAATTTGTAACTTAACTAATTACTTTTTTAAAGTAGGATGACCAACACTGGTCAGGAGTAGAGAGTTTATTCTATCTGAGAAGTACCTGTCGCTCTAAGAGATGCAAAAGAGAAAGGGGAACCATAAACAGGGGGTTTGTTACCACTATTAGGCATACGTCAAAATATCGTAAAAAATCCAGATATTCTAGAGAGTAGTTTGTATATAGAGTGCTATTACAATTAAATCACAGCAAGTCATAACATTACAGATATATATAGCTATACTTGTAGTAAACCTTCCTGGATATGCTATGCAGTGTGTCAAAAATGTATACATTACCACGTACCACATTTGAGTCGATCTTCGTGGACCGATGGATTGTATTCCAACGGGGGAGGTGGAAGCAGCATGCGCCCCCCAAGTGCGACAGCACACACAGGGTTGGATCCTTAATAGATGTTCTTTTGTATGGACTTTGTGTCCGAACAGCCGGGTCTGTTTGTAGTGTCTATTGAGGGAGAAGGAGTTAGTCATATATCCCTACATATGTGATATATGTTCAAGTGGTGGGAAAAGATGCCGAGTGGTATTTGCTTAAATAGTATATGTGACTAAATGAGTCAATTCAATGGCAAAAAAGATAGGAAACCAGAGACAGCAGTGTATTCACCCCAATACCAGTAACAATGGGTGACACACATATGTGTATCATCCAACGAAAAGAGGGCCACACCAGTGCCTTATTGCGGGATGTGTCTGGGGCGTATAGAGTAAGTGCCAATAGAAAGATAAAGAAAATAAAAATAATAATGAAGATGGCATCTCACCCCAAAGGGAGGGAGTGGCGTTGTCCGAGATACCTGCAGCTATCTAAGGTATGTCCTTAGAGTGGGACTCATCCCCGAGAGTTAATGTCCCAGATAGATGAGGTGGAATCCCAATAGTGGATTCTCAAAGCCTAGGGGAGATGGAAGCCGTTAATCATAGAGTCCCGAGGGAGTGCCATGTCAATATAGAGACGTATGTCCGCTGTGGTCCGACACCTGTGTTGTCCTCTGCTGCCCAATGGTAAAGTGGCGTGGGGGTGTTTTTATAGGAGCATGTACTGGGAGTGAGGGCGCACTGTAGATAACGTCATCGCGACGCTCAGTGATGTAGGAATGGGAGCCTGCGCACACCGCCCGTCCGACGTAAGTGCGTGGCGTCAGTACGCGCTGCACCGCGCATGCGCAGAAACCCAACAAGGGTCCGCATCCCATAGGAATGATCTCCTGTAACAATGTGCGGCTGCGCACATCGGAGCTGGTTTGTACTAAAAGGAAGTCCCCCCCGGGATTGAATTACCAAACTTAAAAGGCAAAAAACACCACACGCAGCCCGGCTATAGAATTCAACCCAGTGTGGCCGGCCCTTGTGAGGGATTATAGTTATAGATCAAATGCCAAGGTATATATATACTTAACTGTATGGCACATAGGGAAGGCGCATTTGGTCCATAGAGCATATAAGTATTTTAAAGAGATATTTACTTATTATTTTAAGACAAACGGGTAAAATGAGCCGATATAACATGACTTTTACCCCCTAAAGAAACACCGAAGAAGATGTACAGGACATTCCATGTGTTGTACATCTCCCACATGCATATGTATATTCACACATTCTTGACACGCATATAGCACTCCAGAGAGATATCATAAACAGAACAGTGATTTCTGGAAAATTACGTTTGTACTGTAACCTGTAATAGTGTAACCAAAGGACGAACACATACACCACAAAAAAAAAGGAGCCTAGCAAGAAATCAAAAATAGTATCATATGTGGGTTCTAACTAATATGATTCCTTAGGACTGACGGGAATGTGTGTACATATATCCCCTAACCATTTACTGGGCTACCCCAGATATCAAAAAGTGGGGTGAAAATTCTGAAGAGACATAAACCGAAAGACAGTGGTCTGTGCTGGAATACATAAATGTAGTGATAGTGGGTCTGCATTAACCATGACCCTCCCAGGTTCCAGATGTGAAACCTTCCAGGAAGGGTTTATAGCTAATGCAGTCGTTCAGGCCTGGTGGCTGGGTGGCCTTTAATGCCACAATCCATCTAGTCTCATGTTGCAACAAAGTTTTATCCCAATCCCCCCCTCTCGTGTTGGGATGTATCCGGTCCAAGACTAGAAATCTTACTCGTGGGAAATTTCCCATATGGACATCTTGGGAGTGTCTTCCAAGTGGTAGATCCGGATCACATACACGGATACTGTGTATATGCTTACTTCGCTTGTGGAGCTCCTGCTTGGTTTTACCCACATAAAATGAGCCACAGGAACAAGTAAGCATATACACTACTCCATATGTGCGACAATTAGCGTAGTGATTGGGTCTGAAGGACTTTCCATTGGGGAGCACTATGTTGGTATCAGTGTTCATATACTGACACTGGGTACAGCCACCACATTTGAAAGTGCCATGGCGTTTGCATGGATCCCCCCCTAAATGCCCCTGTGTACTCGCTTTTGACTAAAATGTCACGTAAGGATTTAGTACGTCTGAATGTAACAAGGGGCTCTTTGGGTGTGAACAAATTCAAAGTGGGGTCAATATTCAGTATGTGCCAGTGTTTTTTAAGGATGCTTCTGACCTGGTGATGTTGTTGGTTATATGTCAGCACTATACGTGTTTGATCTGCCGTTATGTTGGTTTGTTTGGTAGGTTTAAACATAAGACTTAGTCTTGTTTGTTTATAAACCCTCCTAAAAGCTTTTTTTAGACTGGTCGGGGAATATGCCCGATGGAGTAACCGGATCTGTAGTTTTTTAGCTTCTAACAAAAAATCTGAATCTATAGTACAGTTTCTGCGTATCCGCAGATACTGAGAATACGGGATCGATTTAACTAGGGGGATGGGATGAAAACTAGAAGCATGTAAAATGGTATTTCCTGATGTTTCTTTTCGATAGAGAGTGCTAGAAAGGTGGCCATCATTGTTTTTCATTATGGTAATATCCAGAAAATTAATTTTGTTAGTGTCACAGGTCATAGTAAATTTCAGGTTAAAATCGTTCGTACCCATAGCTGTTATGCACTGGTTAAGGCCCTCCTTATCTCCTTGCCACACTAAAATAATGTCATCAATATAGCGGTACCATAAAGTAATTTAGCCCGAAAACTGGGGGTGCATTGAGAGAAAGGCGTTCTCCCACTCCCCCAGATACAGGTTGGCATAGGATGGTGCGCAGCACGTCCCCATAGCCACCCCCTGTATCTGGAGGAAGTGGGAGCCATGGAAGGAAAAGGCATTGTGGGATAGTATATATTCCAGGGCTTGTACCAAAAAACGGTGTAGTGGTTTGTCATCCTTAGATGATTGGGATAAATAATGATTGATAACCTCTAGGCCCCTTTTGTGGGGGATTGAACAGTAGAGTGCCTCTACATCTATGGTGACTAATAGGGAGTCAATGGGAATACAGAGACCATCCAAATGTTGCAATAGTTGGGTAGTGTCCCTGATATATGAGGGTAGGTTTGTGACGTGAGGACGAAGCTGTTCATCCACAAACCTACTTAAATTTTCAGAGATGCTTCCCACCCCGGAGACAATAGGTCTCCCTGGGGGGTTCCTCATGTCCTTGTGCACCTTAGGCAGACTGTAAAAGGTAGGGATCCTCGCAAACTTGGTACGTATAAACTCCCACGTCTGTTGAGTCAATACGTTATCAAGATATGCTTGATCAATCATTTTGAAAAATTCATTATCAAATTTTTCGATGGCAGAGCGGGAGATGGATTTATACCACTCCTTATTGGACAATATTTTGGAACACATTGCAAGGTACGAGGAGTTATCCATGATGACAATGTTGCCCCCCTTGTCAGAGGGTTTGATCGTTAATTGGTGTCGTTCAGTCAGAGTTTTTAGTGCCTTTTGTTCGTCACTTGTGAGATTACAAGGGGGGGTTGCTTTTGTAAGTTTATTAATGTCATCAGTCACCATTAGCACAAACGCCTTTAGGTTGGCGTTTTGTGCGAGTGATGGGAATTTGTTGGATTTCTTTTTGAGTGTAGAATTTCCTTTGATCCCCACCTTGGTTGGAGTTGCGTGTTCCGCCAATAGTGACTCTAAGTCCACTCTGTCAATCAAATCTTTCTGCTCTTGTTCCTCCAACAGTGACACCAGATCATCCACAGCTTGTTTTTCCCTGTTTTGAGGGAGTACTGACATATTTTTGGTATAAAGACTTTTGAGTATAAGTTTTCTTGCAAACAGGTGTAGGTCTTCTATTGTGTCAAAGGTGTCAATGTTGGAGGAAGGGCAGAAAGATAGACCCTTACCTAATAGGGACTTCTCATTACAAGATAGTATGTATTTAGTAGAGTCAATGGCCAACCGATCAATAAACATCCTTCGTATCCCAGTGGGAATTTCTCTCCATGCTTCAGGAGGATTATCCACCTCAAAATTCTTCTGCCAGACAACAAAACTTTTTAATTCTTTATCGTCGGGGAGGGTGTCCTGCCATGGAAACTCCACCGTGAGCAGAAGGTAGATGGTGACACCAAACGCCCACACATCAAGGCTGCCATCTACGGCCAGCCCATCTGAAGGGGCAATTTCATACATCTCTGGAGCTCTGTAGGGTTTGCTGCCACGCTTGGATCTAATCACTGTCCCTGTGACCTTAGCCAGGCCAAAGTCTGTGAGTTTAATGGAATGGCAGCTCTGATCAAACACTAAAACATTGTCTGGCTTCACATCCAGGTGTACTAGTCCTTTCTCCACTATGAATTCCAGAGCATTGGAGATCTGAACAGCACATCTCTTTACCACATCTTCAGGAATTCCCACCTAAAAAGAGAAAATAAAATAACCAAGACCTCTGTTAACAAAAAAATATTTTAGATGTTAAATACAATAGAGAGAATATAAGAAGAAATTCAGAATACGTATCCAGAAGCAGTTAAGGTATAATCATACTTTTTCTTAAGTTTTAGACTAGGGATGGATTATATTGCCATATGTACAGTATGTATATACCTGCCTCATATCCACTTTCATCAACTGTCCCGGGGACCACCATCATTCAAAGTGATGGAGTTGTAACAACAAAAAGGTAAGTAACACCTGCAACATGGACACCTGTACTAATGTCAACCAAGAGAGCTTCCTCTCACTTCCTGTTGCAATCTCTGGCACAGGAATTGAAGGTAAATTTCCACAAAAGGACTGGAAGGAGGTTTAACTGTGAACTCCTCATACTTTATGGCCAAATATGTGTTTCCATGTTTTGTTTAGCGTTACTAATATCTTAACATACTTACATATGGTACAACTAGAGAGAAAAGATCACCAAGAGGTGCCAGTTCCTGGGTAAAGACGAAGTACTTGATGGTGGTGAAGATGATCTCACAGCATCCGATGATGTTGGGATGAAATGCTGAACTCCCGTAGGAAAGACTTCCGGCTGGTTCTACTTTTATCTATAACTTTCAAAGCCATTCTTCGACCTGTGAAAAAAAAAAAAAAAAGAAAATTAAGAATAAAGAGAATTTTAGCTGGCAATTTTTTATGTTCATTTGAAAATCTCAAACATTGTAATAAGATCTGCTGCTTCAGGTTTGAGAATGTATTATGCTGCATTTAAAGCTAAACTTCAGCTTTACCAGCAATCAGCAGACAGTTGTACAGGAACCTCTCCTGTACTGAAAATCTGTACTACATTTTCACTGCACACTGCAATTCTCACAATGTGCATTAGAAGCGTCAGCAAGCCAGACAAAGCCAACCTCATTTCCTGGCTGCAAGACATTTAGCATCATATCGTCCCCAGCCTGATTGCTCCTAACTCATTCCTTTCATTCATTGGATTTCTGTTTGCTTTAGGCTCGGTTCACACAGATGTGACAATCACTCTGACTTTGGAGAACTTGTCGCATCGGACCCCATTTTGTGCAATGGAACTGTTCTAATTGATTCAACTTGAGTTTCTCCATCTTAAAAAAAGGTTCCTGCGCTACTTTTGGTCCGACTTTGGTAAGACTTGTGTAGCGGGCACACTTAAACGAGTGTGCGCTATACATGAAAATTTATTTTTTTCCCTCAGAACAGTAATGGGGTTCTGAGGGTTAATTGTGCAGGTTAACTTTGGCATCAGTTTGGCTGGGCTGTATTAGGGTTCTGCCTGGTCATGGGTGCAGTGAGGTACCCATGACAGGCCTAGAACCAGGCCTGGTTGGATGTTTTAGGTATCAGTTTTCCCCGGAGCCAATCAGTGGGTGCGTCTGGCCCCACTGTGTGATCTGGGGAAGGGTACTTAAGTCACGTGTTCGGGGTTCGGCCACAGTCCTGTTCCATGGTTCTGGACTGGGGTAGCCTTGCGAGGGGTCCCGGGCCTAGGAGCGTTTGCCATCCCGTAACATTGTCAGTTTGACTAGCCCCACAGACCCGCATGGTCTGGGGTGGGGATCCGTCTGTTCCCGAGTCTCGGGGCCAGTTAGCCCGAGGCCCAGTAACTGAAGGAGGATTCAAGGCGTCCCGGTGTGCTCTCAGTATTGGAGGGGCACCACAGCTCATACAAGTGACTGGGGGAGGACTCTTCGGAGGAGGACCATTAAGCTGGCATCTCAGTAAGAGCCTGGAAGCTGAGTTGTATGGACACTAAAAAATCCACACTTCCACAGTACTGCCAAGAGACAGAGAATGTTCCAGGTACTGGGGAAAGGTTCCTATTCACCTGCGGTTGCAAGTTTATTCTGTGTCAGAGACTTTTTGCAAGTTTCTGGATCACATTGTTGGCTGTCATACCTCTGGCTAGAGGTCTGTCCAGCATTGAAGTACCCAGCTAATCTCTGGGTTGATTAGAGACATTCTGTGGATGTCAGCAGTTCAAGGTGCCTGAGTTTCTTTACCCTTGCTCTCTATTCCTATCTGAGACTGTGTTATGTTGATGTTACCACTGCAGAAATAAAAAACCTTCAAAAGGACTTTTATTGTGTCAGCATCCAAAGTTGTTGGGTACTAACCCTGGGAACCCCTGGACATTCACCGACAAGCCAAGCAAAGGTAACCGGTAAGCCCAAAAGTCAAGGCCGCCCCTCAATGCAAGTGGCTGCTACACTTGCATTGACTTCTGTTAAAGAAGTTGCATGCAAGTTGTCCTAAAGTCGCGCTGGGGTCCAACTTGGAAGTTGTGGGCAGTGTGAACCCGGATAAATCATTAGAATCAGCACCACATGTGATCTTGGACAGTCTGCATACAAATACAGCCTGTCTGGGTATTCACGTTCCTCCATACAGATATGTACCCATCAAGGCATTTTGATATTTGCTTAACTGATCCCAGGAGTTAGCCCAATGCTTAGTTCCCTAAATAATTTTACCAACGTAAATTCATATTTTAAGCGTTCTTAACCACTTCAGCCCCGGACCAATTGGCAGCCAAAGGACCAGGCCCCTTTTTGCGATTCGGCACTGCGTTACTTTAACTGACAATTGCGCGGTCGTGCGACGTGGCTCCAAAACAAAATTGGCATCCTTTTTTTCCCACAAATAGAGCTTTCTTCTGGTGGTATTTGATCGCCCCTGCGGTTTTTATTTTTTGCGCTATAAACAAAAATAGAGCGACAATTTTGAAAAAAATGCAATATTTTTTTTTGCTTTTTGCTTTAATAAATATCCCCAAAAGATATATAAAAAAACATTTGTTTTCCTCAGTTTCGGCCGATACGTATTCTTCTACATATTTTTGGTAAAAAAAAAATCGCAATTAGCGATTATTGATTGGTTTGCGCAAAAGTTATAGCGTTTACAAAATAGGGGATAGTTTTATAGCATTTTTATTATTTTTTTTTTTGTTACTAGTAATGGCGGCGATCAGCGATTTTTATTGTGACTGCGACATTATGGCGGACACATCGGACATTTTTGACACATTTTTGGGACCATTGTCATTTATACAGAAACCAGTGCTATGTAAATGCATTGATTCCTGTATAAATGACAGTTGTAGTGAAGGGGTTAACCACTAGGGGGAGGGGAGGGGTTATGGGCTGTGACATGTGTTTTTTTTTTTACATTAGGGGGCGGGGCTGACGTCTGACGTCATTCCCGATGACCGGGAACAGCCAATCAATGACAGGCAGAGTAGGAAGCGCGGGGAGATGTTTGTTTACACAGACCTCTCCCCGTTCTTCAGCTCTATGACCCGATCGCGGGACACCAGCGGCAATCGGGTCCGCTGGTCCCGCAGCCACGGAGCTCCAGACCGGGTCGCGAGCGCGCCGCTGGTGGCGCGCACGCGACCCATGGGCAGGCATTTAAAGGATCCCATAAAGGTACGGGATTTTGCCTGCCCGTGCCATTCTGCACACGTATATGTGCATGAGGCGGTCGGGAAGCTGTTAAATAAATATTTGTAGAAGGTGTTGAAATTCTGATTATATTAATTCACTGACCTGTTTTCCTGTGGTTTGCCAGGAATACTTATCCAAAGCTTCCTTCTCCGAGTTCCTTCACAATGATGAAGTCCTCCCCTACGTCTACCTGATGAAGTCTTTGTGAATGGAAGGAGATCATTGTGTCCAAATCACGTTTCACTTCATGGGCACCGGAGGCCATTGTGTCCTGGAGAGCAAACAAAAAAGAGAACTTGTTACATAATTCAAAAATGTGTTTTCTGTTTAAGAAAAACTTTAGACATTTGTCAAATATAATTTAATGTCACCTGTAGTTCTATGACTATAAATATGAAATGCTCAATAGACCTTCACATCTCTATGAATAGAAAACAAGGGGAAAGGATTTGGACACTAAAGTGAGAGCTCAAACACAATTAAAATGCTTGGAGTTGAAGATTATTGACTAACTTCTACCTTATTCAGACCCGCAAAGAGAGTAACCATACCCCCCCTGTGTGTGTATATATATATATATATATATATATATATATATATATATATATATATATATATATATATATATATATATATATAGTAATATTGGGGACCATTAGCTCTCGTGGCAAATGCATTTGTCAGTGATTAAAGACAGTCAGGAACTATATTTGAGGGCATGGTAGCCCATTTTTATTAAAATGGCAAATAAAAGTCTGTGACATAAAGGTTTCCCACATAGAGGGTTCTTCTCCAGTGAATAAACACACAGAAAATGCTAGCCCACCTGGCTCTCATTAGCAGTACCTCTGCTCTTTATCCTGGTCACCCAGACCACAAAAGTCCTCAATGTGGATGGCGTCACGTTAGCACCCACAGCTCTGCTCTGGCCTTAGTCCTCAGGCCGTTGCACTGCCTCTTGCAGTCACATATTCTGGCTGCCTCCTGCAGCCCCTCTGACACCCGGAGACCCCCCTGTCTCTCTGGGTGTGGAGAAGTCTCCAACTGGGAGCCGTGAGGTCTTCCCATACCCTCATTATCAGTGCTGTGCTCACCTGAGCACACACCCTGCTGGTAATGTACAAAGTCTGGACACAGGGTTGGAGATCCCGTCCCACCCAAGACACTATGGAATCTCCAAACTACAGAGCCCCAGGCCGGAATACCAAAACCTGGAGAAAGCTGCAGAAGCAGTTTTCTCCAGTCCACATTTATGCTCTGCAGTCTTGCACCAAGCAAATGTGCATACCCTGTGTCCCCCAAACTACCAATTCTACCTTGACAGCATCTCCTGATGTCACAATATATATATTATGTAGGGGGACTTTATTTTATTAGCATTTACCACGCCATGAGCAGTGACAATTTATCACTGCTTAATAAATGGACATCTTGGTGTTTTGGTGAATTTCTGATACTGTACTCTCATTAAGTCTCAAGAGATTCCAGTATCAGGCGCCGTTCTCCACTGTTGGAAGCGTTTGTAGATCACTTCATCCCTCCAAAGGAGAAGTGATCTACAAAGCGTCATAAACTGGGGCACAGAGGAGAAAGATCTCCTCTGAGAATGCCGAAGAATGAAGCAGTGACATTTTTTCACTGCTTCGTAAACAGACTCCTTTTTGTACTCAATGAAAGACAGCAGAGGCCATGCGAAAGTCCATCAGAAGATATTACTGACACTTCCTTAAATCATTCTCAAAACTTTGAAGTCCTAGAATGACCCACAATAACCAAACACTCAATTTTCACATCCCTTTTCAGCAACCCGGTAAACAGACGTTTAGGAGCAGTTGGGCATTTTTTTTCAACTGCTCCGGAACACTCCTCCTCCTCCTCATCTTATCAGTACACATACACAGGGTCATGTACAGTCATTTCTAGGCAGATGAGTTTAGAGGCCTTTTTTTGGAAAACAAAAAAATGAGTTCAGACGCTGAGTTTAGAGGCATTTCAAGAGCCAAAGGCTTCTAAATGCAGCTAAATGAGGTATCTCACGTTTAGCCGCATTTTGTTTACAGGCGTTATTCATTTTTGGCTATTTTGAAAAAAAAAAACATGTGTTTATTATTTTTTCAAATGCTTCTAAACACAAACGTGGCAAAATGCGGCATGTAAACATGGCAAAACGGACGGTTAAACGTGGGTTTCTATCTGTCAAGTTAAAACATTCAGAAAAAGGTTGTAAAAACATCCCGTGTACATCGCGTCAGCTGCTGTTAATACACAATAGATTGACCGCCAACGCGCATGCGCGAGCGGTCTTTAAAAACCAACACCGTATCCCCATAGCCTCAGCGGATGCTCCGGCAGTGAGAAGCTGCTACGCAGCTTCAGTGATATTAGGTAGCTTCCTGCATTTGGGTATGTAAGTATGGCATACTCCGTTACACCTTTTTGATGACAGTAGGAATTTTTTGCAAAGTTTTGATTTGTGCCCCATTTGTTTGGTATGGACCCCAAAGAATCTATACTTGGCAGGAAATAGGAGACATTACTGGAAGCAGCAGAGGAGTGGTTATCCAGGAGTCCCTATCTCATCCATGAGGATCCAGATTCCATGCCAGCTACCTTGACCTACTGTATCCTGTTGGCGAAGCCGTGAGTGGTTCCATAGAGTCTATCCGCCCGCCCTGGAACATCGAGGTCGCAGGCCATCTAGAGCCTCTCTATGCCTGTTTGACTCCCTGTTGCTGACAGGGAGTCCACCAGTTCTGGTAAGCGTACATCTATTTCCCTTCCTATACGAGTGTGTATACCAGAGGATTTGGTCCAGGATCATCCTGACTTGACGCCATCCATATTGCATCACTTTGGGACATTTTGGTTCATTAAAGATATTATTAGTATTTTTATATGTTATTTTTCACTTCAAATGTATAAAGGAATTTGTTCCATAATCATCACTGAAGATTTTCTTGGGACTTTTTTGTGTACTACAAATATTATTTGTATTGTTTGCCTTTCATTTTAGGTTTACACTATTTCCTTAATTACCACTGAGGAATTTGTTTGTTCGTCTGCTTTAGGTTTATACTATTATTTCCTTAAATCACCACTGAGGAATTTTTTGTCTGTTGAAGGGTATCACAACCATTCACTTTTTTAGCGCTGCACTTTCCTTCACAAGAATCTATACTTACCTGTGAATGATTGAGGCTTTATATTGAGGGTGCAATCTTTCTATCAGCTCTAAATGGCTCCATGATTTTCCTAATAAGTGGATTCATGTATGGGCAATCATAGAAGAGAGGTCCAATGCATATATCCATACATATGGGGGGGCTCATGTAAATCCTTCTAAAAGGGTGGGAGATGCATATATGTTGCTATGCGTGTATGCATCTCCGTATATATAGACATTCCCCAGAAGCTTATTATTATTATTATTTTTCCTCATGTTTTCTCTCCAGGCTCTGTGGAGACCGGGATGCATATTCTTTTTGGGAATGAGATGATCCCCATGTAGGTCTTTTCCAGAAACTCCATGGGCATTTTGTTCTATTTTTGAACACGCAGTGAATAAAAAGGCAATTTTTTGGGGAAGGTTCATTACTTCTAAAAGGAAAAATCCCCCCAGAGAAGGGCGGGTGGGGTTTTTAGGCAGCGTTGTTAGAAAAATTAATTGAATGATTGATACAAGGGTTATCTAAATATAAATGTTTATTAAAATAAGTCACAAAAGTGGCATGATGGGTATAAGACATGAACCCCAATGGAGAAAATAAAACAGAGCAAAAAATATGTATTAATACACTAGCAGACAAGACTTTCACAACAACATGAATTAACAAGACCAATAATGGTGTTGGGAAAGTAAGACTGACGCGTTTCGACCCGTAGCTATGTGGGTCTTCTTCAAGAGGATTTGTCTGCTAAGAAAAGAAGGGATTATAAGACAAATATGTTGCAAGCGTACATGTATTTCATACAATTATCTCGATGTGAACTAACAGGGAGAGGGCATAAGCAGTAATACAGCATTGCAAAACATTTACCTAGACGTGTATTTTTGATGAAGTGAAGTTCCCATATGGGGATCCCCTGAGAAGGTTCCTGCTTTCCTGGTGACACTGAGGGCACCCTCCAAGGTGCGCGGGCCGGGCCGAGAGAGGTAGTCCCGGCGCATGACTTACAGGAGGTCACATCCAAATATTGACCTCCTACATGCAGACACGTGGGCCGGCAATTCGGGAAGGGGGGGACAGAGAGCAACATTACTTCTGTTCCTCCCCTTTGAAACATTGCTGTGGAACCAATCAATGCATTCGCATGCACTTTAAACAATAGGATAGTGGTATGTATGTCGGGGTTTTTTTGTCGGGTACTGCAATTTTTGGTTTTCTCATTTTTTTTTCCTAAGTTTGTGTTTGTTTTTGTTTTTGTCTTCTCAGAATTTTTTGCATTTACCTTTTGACCAGCACTTCTGAAGAAGGGATCCAATCCCGAAACATGTCAGGCAATCGAAGGATGCTGCACATTTATATCCATATGTAACATTGTAGTTAGGACATATTGTATATGTGCTTTGTTGTGTTGTGCAAAAAATTGTATCACCATTGTTTTTAAACAATCTCGTTTATATAAATGTTTCCCCCCTTTTTCAAATAAATGATTTAAAACAAATATATTTATATTTTTTCTTGTTCGCCTGAAAAATCCTATCTGTACCGGAGGGTACTGGTGTTTTCTCCTTGGAGATTTCACACAAAACATCCCGTGTACATTAAGCCTTAATCATTTTCATGGTATTTTTTTTTATTTTTTTGTACAGATTGGAATATACTTGTAAACGTATAGATCTTACACCTTGGATAGATCTTAGACCTTAGATAAATTATACATTACTTTGCCACCAAAACACATTTGTTTCCCTTCATATTACATCACACAAAATACAGTCTCTACATATCTTGTATTACTAACAACTTTTTCATCAGGGTGATCATGGCAAGCCTCAAATGTCTATCGTGTCTTCTGTATACATTGTATTATATAGTATCCTGTCCTGGACCTCAGTCCATTGCCCATTTTCTCAGTTATTCATATATAGCTTTTTATATATGTATTACATACCTCATACATCTCTGGAGAATTACTATCAAAATGTTTATATTTTCATGAAGTTCCATTGATTGGTTAGAGGAAAGTGACCTTACCTTAATGTGGGGGGGATTCAGCGGTGATGAAGTTGGATTTGTTCCTCTGCAGATCAACACCGGAAAACGTCACCAAATCTCCAGCTAGGCTGTAGTAGATGAGTATACCGGAATCTCTGGAAGTAGTCACTGATCAGAGGAGGGGCAGTCCCGCTTTATACAAGGGAGATGGGCGGGGGAAGGCAGAAAATGAAGGATTTTGATTGGCTGATTTCTCATGTAAATGATGTGTAAATAACTCAGCATTGTTCTTGCCAATTTGCATATAAACAGTTTTTTAGAGAACAGGTGATGAGATTAAACATGCTGAAACCCAAATACTTTCATCTTAAAACTGTACAACTTTAAACATGTCACCATATTAACTACAAATGTGTGTGTATATTTTTTTTATTTTTTTTTCTTATACATCATGGAATACTAACCAGATATTTATCCAGAGTCTTCAGCGTTATTTATTTGGAGGCCAAGTTTGATGTAACTTTGTTCCAGCACTTCTCCCTGCTATACAGAGAGATTCCATGGTGAATTGTTCTGTATGGCAGTCGGTGTAAAATTCTGAAAATAAATCTAGTAGACAAGGACAGAGCTTGCATAGCACCACAGCCATATGGTGTCTCTTCTGCCTTTTTTTAAAAAAAGATAAATGCTATCAGGTTTTAAACAAAGGTGTTTAGCTTTGCTTCATGTAAAAAAAAATGCTGATTGAGATGAGGGGAAGTCAAACTAAAAATGTACCCCTTTTTGTAAATATGAATAGACTGTATAAAAGCAAAACACTTGCTATGTAGCTTCCCTTTTTATATCAACTGTTGTTCATCAGAAATGCCTACTGGATGTAAATGGCCCGTAAAAAAAGATCCTAAAAATCGAAAATGTGGTGAAAATATTAACCAGTGACTCAACAGTTGGATAAATATAACAAGTACAACTGAGACTGTGTTATCCGCTAAAAATACCCCTTTGGTTTTGCTAAAAATATTCAGCAATATCTACAGAATACAGAGAGAACTTTCACACCCGGCACATAACTTATCACCTCAATGGTGATGGGCTTGTGAATTGATATGGTAAAGAGGAGGTAGAATACCCGGCTGGGGTGTGACTGTCAATATTATTCCATTCACAATGACCATGTCTATGGAAGCCAACCTCCATTGTTGTGTCTGGTGGGGCCCAACTGTGATCCTCAGGGAATGCTAAATTTACATGAACGGCTCAGGATAGGAAGGGACCTCCAAAGTCCATATTTTTGGATCTCATTATATAGTCCATCACTTGCTCTGAATATAAGAAGTCTATAATAAGACAATTAATGAGTCTTAATTCAGAACAGTACAATATTAAAGTGCCTAATTTTGATATGATCATGTTGTGCCAACTTCATGCACATCTTTCCATTGTGATTTTATTATAGTAAAAATAGAATATATAGTATATAGTATACTTATCTCATGCAACGCCCATGTTCTACCTAGTTCCTCCATCGGCACCTTCTCCTGGTTTTCTGGGTCCAGAGGCTTTAGCTTTCTCTATTGGCTGGTCAGGTATGATATATCTGTGTTCCAGCACTTACCCATGTCAGGTAGAGAGTTTTCATGTCAAACAGCTTTGTGTGGGTGCAGACGTAGGACGTAGGCACGGAGGGAGGGGTCAGCCCGCAGGTGGATCCGAGAGAAGTGATGCGGAGGAGCGTGCAGGGACACTTCGGAGCGTGAGAGGCTCCAGGAGAAAGGGCTAGCGTGTCGGGCGGGAGGACCGAGAGTGTCTCAGCGCCGTACGTCGGCTAGCCCACCGCAGCTGGGGAGACCCAGGCGAATAGCCAAACCTACGGCAACTTGGTCCGGAGCGATGTCCTGACGCGGACTTTAACGGTGTCCCTCCAGCTCTCCCCCTGGTCCTTTTCCCCTCCTCCCCCGCCGCCCCCCCGGCTCCATCGCTCGCTCGCTCTCTCCAACACGCTCTCCTGAAGCAGAGTAAACCTGACCTTCAGCACAGGTGAAAAAAAATCTAGGGGACTCGAGGCACAAACTGTGAGTATACTACATGCATTTTGGCCGGAAGCACTTTTCAACAAACTGGAGGTAAGCCAAGGCTGCTTATTATAGTACTATTAAGAAAGACGCTAAATGTTTGGCAGTACCTGCAAAAGCCCAGTAAAAGGTTCAGTAAGGCACTGTGATGTCCCCGGATGGCTGTTAGGGGGAAAAAAGAAATAACTACCTCACATAATAACTTCACGGTATTACCTGAGGCTCACATTGCGCAACACTCTCCACGGCCAAAGTGTCTTGTGTTTGATTTATCCAGGACTGGAGTAATATTATTATTATTTTTCTCTTCTTTTTTGTTTTTCTGTTTTGGCCACTGACTAGAGGAGAGTGAAGAGACCACTCTCTCCTCCCCCCTAAAACCTCCTGAAGTCTGGGGCAATACAATACACACACATGGAAGATGACAAAATGTTTTTTTTTTTCAATGCCTGAAAAAAACAGCAAAAGGTTCCGTAAAGCACTGTATGTCCCCTGTTGGTTGTAAAGAGGGGAAAAAAAAAAAAAAAAAAAAAAAAAAAAAAAAAAACTTTCTCCCTCGCCCAAAATCTCTGAATAGTACTACACAAGTAGGTTCACATAGAGAGATATTTCCCATGGTCAATAAGTGCTCGGCACTGGACGTTTCCTGGAATTTTGTCTTTTTCTTTTCCTTTTTTTTTTTTTTCTCCCTTTTTTTCTCTTCTTTTTTTGGGTTTGCCTGCAGTAGCATTTTTTCCTTTTGGCGTTGGCTTGGCTTTGAGGAGTGGGAATAGACCCCTCTCTCCCCCTAATACCCATAGAGAGCCGGGACTCAGCCAGAGACTGTGTGCGTACGCAATCAGCAAATTAATCACCCAACCCGGGGATATATTAGAACCTCACTACAGAAAACAGCACACGAAGCATACGTATTTAAAATTTGGAACCAAAACGGGTATGAGTAGATTCCCTGCTGCTCCATCACTTTATACTCCGAGAGAGCCTGAGAGAGTTAGCGTATCAGGAAAACCTGGCTACCATCCCCTTCCCCTAGAAGGGTTTACGATCCGGGGCACAGATCCGCATCCCGGCTATCCCTCCTCCCTAGGACCTGCATCTCCCTAAGGCCCTTTCCTATGCAATCTTACATTGGTGGCTGAACGTAAGATAACATAGTAACCCTACTAGGAACACAAATATAAATTAAGTATACTCCAAGGGCAGCTGAAAAGTTTGGGTATAGAAAGGGAGCTAGGGTAGAGGAGGAGAACAAGAGGGGTGAAGTTGGAAAAAATGAGTAAAAGCACAACCAAAGCGCCCAAAAAAGGGGCTCCTAAAACACCAAAAGAAGATACGAGCACCATTCAACAATATTTAAAACAAGGAGGTATCCCAAAAACCCCGGAGACCAACCACCAACCCAAGGCTATTATGGAGAAAAATAAAGGTACTACCAGGAAAACGGAAGGGGCTCATGACCAATCTAGAGACGATTGCACAAATGGAAGCGAAGTGGAGAGTAGTAGAGCTGAAGATCAGGATAGGGGCGACCAACTTCCAACAAAAAGAGAAATGGAGGCTATGTTATTGAAAGTGGAAAATGTGATAAAAATGGAAATAACTACTCTGAGAGAGGACTTGGGTCACTTATTGACCAGAGTTGAGGTGGTGGAGGAAAGAGTAGAGGAAATGGCCAAGGAAATCAATAACATAAAGATATCACTCAAAAGGTGTCAACTGAACCAGAGAGAAACGTTACAGAAAATAGAAGATCAGGAGAACAGAGACAGAAGACAAAATATCCGCCTGAGGGCGATTCCAGAACAAAAAGGGGAGGATCTAGAAAAAATAGTCAGATCACTACTTTGCCCCATAATAGGGCTAGAAGAGGGGCAATTCCCGACGATTGAAAGAGTACATCGCATTGGAGCGTTGGATCGATCAGAGCACGGAAGAGTAAGGGATGTAATAGTTAGGTTCCGGAATTTTAGGGATAAAGAAAACATCTGGCAGAAGACAAGAGGTAACCCCCATTTACAATACGAAGGCACCGAGATACAGCTGTATGCGGATCTCTCGGCACGCACGCTAGAAAGAAGACGGCATCAGAGACCGCTGTTGGAAGTAATGCGCAAAGAAAATATAAAATATAGATGGGGGTTCCCAGCATGCCTCATCGGCATAAAAGAAGGACGGTCTGCCAGACTCAGGGTACCAGAGGAGCTGCAGGACTTTTGTACCAATCTTGACATCCCTATTCCCGCTCTTCCGGGATGGACAGAGAGCTGGGAGGGCGATTTTGGGATGGGTCGGGGGGGGTGGCGGGGGGGACGAGTGGATCACGGGGGGAGCTAAATGAAGAAAATAGATTAGATCTCATCCAACACTTCTCCATCCACCTGGCCCACTATTCCCCGAGTCCAACTGGGAAAAAGAAAAGTGGGAGGGGGCGGGGAAAGAACCCCACCTCACCTTAGCTGTTCCGAGGGACTCTAAGAAATGGGTCATCGTCGGAATAGAGACCCGAGATGGGGTCGGGAAGGGGAAGGGGGGAGGGGGAGGAAGAGGGGGGGAGGGAGGGGCTTAGGAGGGATGGAGGGATGGGGAGGGGGGGGGAGGGAGGGAGGGGTTCAGGAGGGAGGGAAGGGGTCCGGGGAGGGAGACTCTCATCGCTGCCCTATACTCAGGCAATTTTTGGGTTAATTGACTAATGACTCCCGACTTGAAATTCCTAACCTATAATGTGAAAGGATTGAACTCTCCTAGCAAACGGCATATGATACTCGAAGAGATAGGGAGATATGGGGCCAATGTGATCTTCCTCCAAGAAACACATCTTGCTCACAACACAAATCTGAAACTGCTCTCAAGAACACACCCTAACTGGTTTTACGCCGATTCTCCCTCAAGTAGATCTAGAGGGGTGGCTATTGGCTTTTCAGGAGATATGCATTTCCAGCTAGAAGATAGAAAGGCAGATCCAGAGGGAAGGTATCTGTTCCTGAGGGGATCCCTATTTGGAACAACATATACGTTTGCTAATGTTTATGCGCCAAATAATAACCCCATCAAGTTTATGAAAGGGATATTGAGAAAACTGGGGGCTTTTAGAAAGGGATATGTAATTCTTATGGGTGATTTTAATTTTACCATGGACCCCAGTTTAGATAGTACGTCCGGTGGCCAGGGGACAAGAAACGAACAGTTATCCTCGGTAAAAAATGAATTATATAATAAACAACTGTTGGACGTGTGGAGGGTACAGCACCCCCAAACAAGGGACTATACGTTTTTCTCCCCTGTCCACGGGACGTACACTAGATTAGATTATATATTTGTAGAACACGGAATCTTGGATAGGGTATTACAAACAAAAATAGAGACAATTACGCTATCCGACCACGCCCCTGCCTCCGTGACTCTGGCTGTCCCAGAATATAAACCCCCATCATGTGGGTGGAAACTAAATGAGGAGTTACTGCGAGACGGGGAAGTGGTGGAATGCGTAAAAAGAGAATTGGAGTTTTTTTTTACTGATAATGATAATGGGGAAGTTAATGGAGCCAATCTTTGGGAGGCACACAAAGCATTCATTAGAGGGATATTGATAGGGAAAGCCGCGTGGGCGGATAAAGAGAGGAGGAGGAAAGTGCAGGATCTGTCGAACGACTTAAAAAACTTGGAACAAAAACATAAGGCAGCCTCGGCCCAAAATAAGGTATTATTCCAAGACCTTTTAGCAAAGAGGGATGAACTTAGAGACTGCTTAGAACACGAAGCAAAGCAGATTTATAACAGGACAATAAAAGAACGGTATATCTGGGGGAATAAATCCAGTAAACACCTGGCGAGAATAGTTCAAAAACAAAAAACAAAAAATTATATAGAAAAAATCCAAGCCAAAAACGGTGAGTTTAAATATGTCTCCCAAGATATTGCTTCATCCTTTAAGGAGTATTATGAAGAGCTGTACTCTGTAGATTATAAGGATGCAAAAAAGGGGGACCAAACAAAAAAAATATTAAAAAAAAAAAATAAAAAAAAAATTTCAGACTTCCTTAATAGAGCGGGGTTGGAATCTCTGGGTCAGGAGGATAGAGAGGCACTAGAACAGCCAATTTCGGAGGCGGAAATATTGCGAGCCCTGAAGAACTCCTCTATAGGGAAAAGCCCGGGCCCAGATGGTTTCTCCATCTTTTACTATAAAACTTTTAAGGAGATCCTGATCCCTAGACTCCAACAATATATGAATGGGCTGGGAATAAAATACGCTATGGGCGAAGCCTCCCTGTCAGCAACTATAACAGTTCTCCCTAAAGAAGGGAAAGATGGATCTAAGTGTTCTAATTACAGGCCTATCTCCCTGCTGAACGCAGACACTAAGTTGTATGCCAAAATCTTGGCTGAGAGAGTGAGAGGGCATCTGGAGGCACTGATCCATCCTGATCAAGTGGGCTTCGTCCCAGGGAGGGAAGGGAGGGACAATGGAGTCCGGACTCTATTGGCCCTTCAGAGGATGAGGGATTCGGGGACCCCCAGTCTGCTCTTGTCTATAGATGCAGAAAAAGCATTTGACAGAGTAGACTGGGGGTTCATGTTTAATACCCTAGAGCACATGGGGTTTGGGCCGAGATTCATTAGTCGAATTAAGGTCCTTTATGGTAGCCCTAAGGCAAATATTAAAGTAAATGGAGTCCTCTCCGCACTGTTTGAAATGAGGAATGGGACGAGGCAAGGCTGCCCCCTATCCCCTCTCCTTTTTGTCCTGACATTGGAGCCCCTATTGTCATCAATAAGAAATAACCCCGACATAGAGGGATGTAGAGTGGAGGGGGAGTCCCACAAATTGGCGGCATTTGCAGACGACATTTTGTTTTACGTAGGTAACCCTCGGAAGACGATGCCCATTCTTTTGAAGTCCCTCACAGAATACGGAGCCCTTTCAAATTTTCGGGTTAATCCCGTTAAATCTCATATACTTAATATTAATGTAAGTAAAACCGAGCAGATGATACTAAAGAAAGAACATAAATTTGTTTGGAAGAAGCAAATAAAATATTTGGGGATAGATTTGGCTAACTCAATCGGAAAATTGTATAGGATCAACTACCTCCCCTTGTTAGACGAAGTAAAAAAAAAATGTAAGGAATATAATAGCAGGCCCATGTCCTGGATCGGACGAGTTAATACGGTTAAAATGATGATACTTCCTGTAATAACGTATAAGTTACAGATGCTCCCTCTCCCCCTACCCCAGCAATACCTTAGGAAGCTTAACTCAATACTGATGAATTTTGTATGGAAAAATGGGAAACACCGCACGTCGTTGAAACTTTTAAAACAGGGTAAGAACCATGGGGGACTGGCGGTCCCCGATATAATTAGTTATTATCACGCAATTGCACTCTCTAGAATCCCAGAGTGGGGGAAAATAAACTCAAGTAAAAGATGGGTACACTTAGAAAGGGCATTGAGCAAGGCTCACTTGGGAAGAATTACTTGGAACCCCCCGGGGTATAGAGCACTGGATGTTCACACACACACTATCACATGGCACACGTTAAAAATTTGGGACAAGGTATATAAACAGTTGAACGGAAATTATAACTCACCTTTACTAGCACTCAAGGAGAACGATTACTTCCCTCCTGGGAAAATAGACATAGGAGGGAATTGGATAATTAAAGATGAAACAAAATTAGGGGATGTAATATTGGCGGGACAACCACTAGCACTAATTGATCTAAAAAAAAGAGTGGATATATTTAAAATCGATGAATGGCGGTACCTCCAGTTGTGCCAGTTCGTGAAAAAACTTCCACAACCAATCAGGTCATGTGGAGACCTGACGAGGATAGAGCAAATATGCACAGCAGAAAATACCAAAAAGTCCATATCAAAAATATATAAGTTGCTGATTGAGATGGACAGGCTGGCGGTCCCCCCATTCATCGAGAAATGGGAGAGAGAATTAGGGTCACAGATAAACACTGGGATGATTAGAAAAATAATGAAGCTCACACATAGTTCGTCAGTAGATATGCGAACAGCTGAAATGAATTACAAATGTTTAATTAGGTGGTACGCGACCCCCGACATAACAAGTAAATTTCAGGAAGGGAGATCCCCCAACTGTTGGAGGGGTTGCAACTTGAGAGGGAGCATGGGTCACTTATGGTGGGAATGTCAGAAAATACAAAAATACTGGGAGAGGGTGTTGAGTTATATCAAAGAAATCACTCAAATAGAAGTAAAAAAAAAATCCATGGGTGGCTTTGATGCACGCTACAGAAGAGGGAGTAAGGCAATACAGGAGCACATTGGTCCCACATCTGCTAAACGCCGCAAAAAGATTAATCCCAAGGAAGTGGCAAGAACAGGAAAGTCCCTCTATGGGGGAATGGATAGATGAAGTGGAGGTGACTTATAGGCTTGAATGCTTAAAAGAGAATTTTGAGGAAGATACCCAACCAAAGGGGAAGTGGGAATGTTGGGAAATATTTAAAAGATCCTGGAGTTACGCAGAGTTGTTACAGACTTAATGAGATTCAATCAATTAGCAAAGAAAAACAACACATTAAAATTGAACGGAAAGAGGGAAATTAAAAAAAAAAAAAAAAAAAAAAAAAAAAAAAAAAAGAGGGCAGCGATGGGAGTTAGGGATGGGGGGGGGGGGGGGGGGGGGGGGGGGGGGGGGGCGAAAAAAAAAATAAATAAAAAAAAAAAAAAAATGCAACAAGAGTTTTGAATAAAAATTAAGTTGGATTTAGAGAATGTTATAAATTTAAAAAGACTAAGCCCCTATGATGACAAGACTAGACGGGACAGAGGTGAAGACCTCATTGATATAGTCCTTCTTAATAGGTTCTTCTGAGGGGGAAAAAAAAAAAAAAAAACAGCTTTGTGTGACAGTCGGTGTACAATTAGAAAAAATTAAAATAAATAGTAGGCAAGGAAAGAGCTTCCACCTTATCGAGTCTCTTCTGTCATAACCAACCTACCTGCTAGCAATTTAAAAAAATAAAAATAAAAAAAGTTTTTTGATACACTTTAATCTTAATAAAAGCATTTGAAGCATTTGAAACCCACAAGCAAACTCTTCCTGGTTCCCTTCTTTTTCCCCTGCCAGCATGCATTGCTGGTTCCCGCGCATGCGCTGTAGCTTCACAGCTACGAGCGGCGTAATCCAGACGGTTACCATGGTGACGTCCGCCACGTCTTATTCAGTTACTGCCCCGCTGTTAGTCTGAAGCTCTCTCAGTAGAGGGAGAGAGCTTCAGATTAAAGGTATCCTTTATTATAGCTCCATTTCTAATATATTATTGTATAATATAAAATCAAATTAATGTCATTTTAAAAATATATTTTAACATCAAATCTGGATGAAATAGATAGATAGATATCTTGAGAATATTTATATATATATATATAAAACATGTATAACATATAATATATAGATTACATGTATAACATATAATATATATATAGAGAGAGAGAGAGAGAGAGAGAGAGAGAGATATCTTGTGTATAAATATATCTATATATAGTATGTATGTATATATAATTAAATCAAACAATTGTATATTAT
>CM053026.1:774772738-774807653 GCA_028564925.1 Lithobates sylvaticus | reverse complement strand
GCCTAGAAGCTTCAAAAGTGCCATTTTCCATCATGGGGATGAATGGACGTTTTTTGGGGGTGCAACCCCTTCACCACAACCACTTTCGTAGTTCGTAAAGTGGTTGCACCCCCAAAAAAAACGTTGCCATTCATCCACCATGATGGGAGCTAGCACATGTGGACACAATGTGTGCATGTTCCAAATTTCACACAGTTTTTAAGTTGCAAATGTGTTCAGAAGCTGGCACAAATGTGTGTTAATTACTTGGTGCGTATTCATATTTTTCCTAAAACATCAATGATGTTCTTCAATTTTTGTTGAACATCATTGATGTTTTGCTTTATGTAATCTAGATCTCTATTGCAGACCATTATCTCTCCGATGAGTACGTGGGCACTCTCTGTGGTAAAGTGCGATTTTTCTTCCACAACATCCACGTCACCTAAAAACCACAAACAAACAAAAATGGGGTGTTGGAAATGAGGCAGCCATACATGGATTAGCTTACCAGTAGCTGTGTTCTCCAACACTCACCTGTTGTGGTGACAATTTCTCCAAGTTCGATGATCTCTCCTTCCTCCTCCTCCTCCTCCCGCTTCTGCTCTTTCCCCTTTTTTGGGAGGTGTTGGTTTGGGGGTTTCCGCAGACGGCCCAAGTTTTCTCTCCCCTATGAGAATGTACAAAAGGAAGATTTAGCAAGACTATCTATTGAGGGCAGAAATAGGAAATGACAAACATTGCTTGAAAGTGACGGACACTATTTTAGTTTGGCCAGTTACAAATGGCAACAACATGAATGTAGTCACTTTGTAAAGGTGCTAAACTGACTAGCTTTTTGGTAGAAGTTTGTGTGATGGAGACCCCCCTCTAGTATCCACTGGAGCACATGTGTGGAAAAGCCTAATAAAAAGTGGGTTTGGGTGTCCCAGCACTAGTGCTCTAGAGTCCAGATGGGTAAACAGCTACTGGGTGACCTCTCCTTTACATTGAATAAATTGGCTTGACATTCTTGATGACATTTCTAGTGAGAACAAACTTCCTTTCCCATAAGTGGCCGAACGTTCGAGGTTGCGTATGATCGAATGGACACACACACGACCATGACAGTGGCAGAAAGATCGAGGCTGAGTACGATCGAATGCACAGACGAACATGAAAGTGGCCATTTTGGAATGTACAACTTTGTAAAAATCAAACCACATGGAGCAGTATGCAAGCAAGAAATCAAACACAAAACACAACTACTTACTTTTTTGAAGAATTCGCTTGATCTTTCTGTACTGATCGGCCTCCCTCAGTTTCAGGTCTGACCAGCGTTTCCTCAGTTGCTCCTTGGATCGTTGTACCCCAAAATGATTGTACAGCCTTCTCACAACTTTAGACATGATCTTGGCCTTGCGGACATTGGGGTTGAGGTAAGGCCCATACTTCCCATCATAGTCGCTCCTCTTTAATATGTCCACCATCTCCAACATTTCTCCAAATGACATATTTGAGGCCTTGAATTTCAGGCTCCGGGATCGAGACGTTTGTGCCTCCGGACTTTCCTCGTCCACCTCCTCGTTGGGGGATATTTGGGGCGCACCTGCTGTGTCCCCGCCATGTGCTCTCCCCACTGCGCCGTAAAGAGAAGGGGTGGGGAATAGACGAGAAAGATCGTCAGGGGCGGGCGGAGTTTGACGCATGCGCACTGTATATAAAACGTCACACGCCTGTGTCGTAGCCACGATCTGGGAGATGAGGGGAGAGAAAGCTCACGCACGAGACGATCGCTACAAACGAAGGTACAATTTGACGTTGGTACATAACTAGCCTAGACTGATTAGAACTTGAGGCTTCTTTATGGAGAAGATTAGGAGAGTTTAGGCTGACATTATTTATATTGTTTGGTGTGGCGTTGTGTCTTGCAGAGGTGATGGAGGCCTTCTACAACGTGAGCTTTCTACCCATCTTCATTGATAAATACCGGCAATTCCCCCTCTTATGGCAGGCGAAACACAGGGATTATAGCAACAGACCAAAGAGGTACGCAGCCCTGCTGAAACTTGTGGCATTTGTAAAGCCTACCCTGCCCATGGCAACCGTGGCAAACTTAAAAGTGAAGATCAACAACATGAAGAGTACCTATTTCCGGGAGCGCAATAAGGTCCTGAAGTCACAAGCATCTGGAGCTGCAGCAGCTGATGTCCATGTCCCCACGCTCTGGTACTATGAGAGGCTCCACTTTCTCAAAGACCAGGCTACTGTCAGGAAGTCACTCTCGACTCTTCCTTGCACGCGTCCTTCCACCCACGCCACCCCTGATGAGGCTTCCGAGGACCAACCTGGGCCTTCCAGTCAGGAATATGTGCAGGTGCCCAGCTTGTTCCAGGTATAGTAGTTTTGGAACCAGTTTGGGGAATAATGAATGATGTTCAGTTAATTCAGGATCCCCAATTGCTTAGTTCCTAACGTGATTGACATATCAACAGACAGTGGTGTGGGAGACATTTTTGGGAAGAATCTAAACTGCAGGGCTGAGAATTGTATGGTTTTGTATTTGAAAACATTTTGCAACAGTCACTAGATGAGAATTGTGTGTGTTTGATGAACAAATAACTAAAACTATGTCCCTTTTTCATACACAGGAAGACCTCGGCCAGGAGGTGGCTGTGGAAGGTGGCAGTCAGGAGGAGGCAGGGGGTAGTGGCAGCCAAGAGGGGGGTAGGCGTAGGAGCCTGACTGTCTCCCAAGTCTCTCCCCTCCGCCTTCCCTACAGAAGGGCGAAAAAACATGGGGGAGGTGGGAGAGTCAGCGCTCCAGCTGATCAGAGATGCCTCAGCCTTCCTCTATGCCACACCCACCTACGAGGAGGCCTTTGCCTCCTTGGTTACCAGTAAATTTACGGGTATGGAGGCGGGGCAACGCAGCATGTGTGAGGAGGTCATCCTCAAAATAATAAATGAGGGGATGGCTGGGGAGATGACTCCCCTCACACATGTTTGGGAGAGTGACCTTGCTCCGCCTCCTCCTCCTCCTTCTGCCACCCCACCAGCACCAGCACCACGGCGTGGAAGGAAGCGTACAAGGAAGACAAGAGAGTGACGACCTGGACTCAGTCTGGTCTGAGAGAAGATGGAGCCTCTCGTAGGACCAGAGCCTGGGGACCTAGATGGCATCTGCTGCAGTTCCGGATGTTTTGGACTTCAGGACCAGATTGCAATCCCTTATTATTTAGATAGGTACTCTTCATGCCCCCAATTGTTTAAGTCTGTAAAATGATGGTTGCCATGGGTGTCCAAGGCTTTGCAAATTGCCCAAGTTTCACCATGGCTGCGTTCCTCTTTGGTTTGTTGCTGAGACCTAAATAAATGTTTTTTGGATTTGAAATAATCATTGACTATTGTGTTTTACTTTTCTACAATGACAGTTTTTCTTTGAGTAGGCAGGTACATTTCACTAATCCTAAAGTAGAATTAACAAGGGGCACCAACAACCAACAAACTCCTAGTAAATTTAAGCAAGAAATACAAATGTTAATAATGTGGTTTTGCTAAGTTGAGACATACAAACCCCCTCCAAAAATCAAAAAAATTCTCCTTCAAATATGTATTCCCCCAAAAAAAAAAAAAAAAAAAAATCATGGTAAAAAAATAACAAAGATTGTATTACGATCTGAGTAAAAATAAACATGTAGTGTATAAATGCTGCAAAGTAATAAAGAAGTAAGTTTGTGAGAAGTGCGGGTGAATAGGAGCAGCTAAAACATGTCATTCTTGTTGCATTGTAAAGAAAATGAGAATGCGCTGCATTAAAGACATTTTAACATTGCAGCGTGACGAATGTGCTGTGTCGATTAGGAAAGGTAGTTTTACCTGACCGAGCGCTTCCGTCACAGAATTGCTTCTGAGCATGCGTAGCACTTTGTCCGTCGGACAAGCGTACACACGCTCGGATTTGGTGTGATCGGACCGTGTTGACGGCAAAGATTTCCAGCAGGAGATAAGACTTTGTCCGTCGGACAAACCGACGAACACTGTCCGATGGTGCATACACACGGTCTGATTTTTCAACAACCTTGTCCGATCGGACAGAATCCATGAAAAAGTCCGACCGTGTGTATGGGGCTTAATACGTTTCTCTACAGAAACAGCCATTACTTCTCAGGTAAGCGCCCTTTTCTTAACTACTCTCCTAGCAGAAAGGGCCTCACGGCTCAGCTCACCAGGGCTTACCTTACGGTAGACCAGGGCACACTTCAGGTCTAGTTTTGTTGTCTGTCTTGTGGCGTGTTTATGTTTGCTCCTTCGCATCGTTAAGGACCGAGGGCTCCGACCATAAATATATATATATATATATACACACACATCTATATACACACACACACACATATATATATATATATATATATATATAGGTGTGTACATAGATTATATATATATATATATATATATACATACACACACATACACATATATATTCATGTGTGTATGTGTATATATATATATATATATATATATATATATATATATATATATATATATATATATATATATATATATATACACACACATATATATATATATATATATACATACACACACACACGCCAATAATTTTTTTTAATTATATATACACCTATACATCTATATACACACATATATGCCTGTGTGTATGTATATATATATATATATATATATATATATATATATATATATATATATATATATAATCTATGTGCACACCTATATATACACACACATGTACACACCTATAGGTGTGTATATATATATATATATATATATATATATATATATATATATATATATATATATATATATACATACATATACACACACACACATATATATATATATATAGATATATATATATATACACACATACATACATACACACACACACACGCCAATACATCTATTTTTTTTATAATTATATATATATATAATTATATATATATATATATATATACACATACACCAATACATCTATATACACACAAACACATATGCCTGTGTGTATATATATATATATATATATATATATATATATATATATATATATGTGGAAGGCCAACATGGTGGCCTGAATTTATGGGAGGAGCCCGGGAGGGTATTTAACCGGCCCACTCACCTGTGGTCTTCGTCGGTTCCGGTGCGCGATATACTACGTCACTAAGCCGACTACTCGATTTCGCTAGCGTTCGTGAGTGCCAGACGTCTCGTGGATTGCTCCCGTTCGAAGGTTTTGTACATTGTATCTGGCTCGGCTGCCGCAGGTAGGGGTCTCGTTTGACCACCATTTCACTTATGAACGTTACTTACCTTGTCACGAATCTCGTTGTTCACATACGCACGAGTCATTTCATTAGTACCCGTACGTTGCATCCGTACCGCTATCTGCATAACAGTAGCCGGTCGCTTACGCATCACCTGATTCGGAATCAGTCGCAGTATCATTTCATATGGTCACATTTCAGCCATTTCAAACATTTCAGTCATTTCGCCATTTCACGGTCCTGCACCGACACGCCGTTCGAATCTAGCCACATCCGATTCGCCCCGGCATGTCCCAGCAGTGGAACCCCATTTCAATACATGACCCAGGGAGCGGTCGTTTAGCCGCAATTTCTCGACTCACCGGTCGAAAAAAACACCTCTGTCATGGCATCATTTCACTGTCACGTATCACGTTCCGATTCAAATCTAGGCGCACCCCGGTGCCTCGATTCGTACCGGCGCGCCCCAGATGCTCCCAGGCCCCATTTCATTCCGTGCTCCAGAAGTACGGTCGCTGTCAGTCGAAAAAATTTTAGGCTCACCGGTCGGCGCCTCTGTCACGAGGAAAACATTTCACCTCACGAGTCACGTTTTGATCCGAAACCGGTCGCACCTTTGCGTATCGGTCTTCGCCTCCAACGTACCCCAGGTTTGTCGGCCCCATTTCAGTAACCACCCCTGAGTCTGCTCGTCGTCGGTCGTGAGACCCGACCGACCGTTCAGCACCTCAGGGAATGGTTCCCCTCATTTCTCTCACCGCCAGGCCGCACCTCGCTTCGAACCCAGTCGCGCTGCGCGCCGGTTCGGACCGATGCGCCCTGAACATCCGTTGGCCTCATTTCAGTACATGCTCCAGAAGTCTGGTTCGTTTTACAGTCGCCATCGCGGCTCGACCGTTTCATACTCCTGTCATGCCGATCAGTTCGCTGTCACACAAAAACGTCCTGATCCGAATCCGATGGCATCCACCATGCATCAGTTCGCCTCGACGTACCCCAGTCGAATTTGCCTCATTTCATTTCCATTCTCGCCCACTGGCACTCAGCAGTCACACTCATAAAACGACACCTTGCGCCCACGACATGGCACAAAACGTTTCTCATTTCACTCCGAAAAAAAAAAAAAAAAAAAAAAAAAAAAAAAAAAAAGAAAAAAAAAAAAAAAAGTAGTATATATGCTCAGACGGGGGACACACCCCACGAGGCACACCTCACCAGTTCTCTTTATTTTTCCTTCCCTAGGTCAGTCCAAGTTCAGTAGGTCCACCCTGCACAGGTTGGACGGTGTTTCCCCAGGTAAAATATAAAAACTCACCGTGTACGCACGTCCACGTACGTGCGCACACTTGTCCTTTCCAGAGCACAGCAGTTGGGTACGTATGTTTACACAAGGAAAGAAACAGTCTTGGCTTATCTCATCCCCTTAAACAGCTCCGGTCGACCTTCTTACGACCTCAGACGCCTCAAGACATCGCCTCAGGGCACAGCCCATCCGAGGACCATGTCGCAAGCGGGCAGCGAGGATCTCACCGCCCCCTTGTCACCTTCCCCAGTGTCCATGAGCGACAGCAACCAGTCCCTCAGGGGATGGACCATCCCCAGACTGACGGCAGAACTTAGACGCAGGGGCGTGCCATTCCCCGCCACAGCCAGGAAGGCGGAGCTCTTCAGGCTCTTGTTTCCTCCTCCTGCCATGGTCGGGCCCAGCACTCAGCAAGCCTCCCTCCAGTCTATATCTGCGGCCATAACACAACTCCACACCATGGTGTCGTCCTTGGCGAACACAGTCACGGACGTCCAAGCCAGAGTGACTCTCCTGGAATCTCACCCGGCCCCGGCCGTCCCCGGCCCCGCCGCGATACAACCTCCAACAACAGTCGCCACAGGTACCGCAGGGACATGTCCCCTGGTCTGCCCAGCACACCTGGTTCCAGCCAGCATTAAGAAGGACATACTGGATGGCAAGGACGTCAACCTCGCCTCCCTTCTCATATCAGTCCACGACCTAGCCGAAAACAAGGCCTATACCTGGGGAGATGTCTCGGTGGTCCTCAAAGCTAAGGACCCCAGACTCAACCGCAAGTTGTCCGTCCCCGAATTTGCGTTGACATTCGGGATGCTTAGAGATATCATATGCTCAGCTTCCCCCGGCAGAAGGGAAGAGCTGGATTTATATCTCCACACCGTGGTAGATTTGGGCTACAAGTACGGCGGGTTCTCATTCTATGACTACCACCGCTCCTTTTCCGCAAAAGCAGCCGCCAGGATGGCGCAGTTCCAGTCGCCCACGGATTGGAGCCTAATGGACACAGAACTATTCTGTCGCCATTTCGCCGGTCTGCGCTCACCATTGTGCGCAGTCTGCCAATCCTCCACGCACACCGCCGCCTGGTGCTCCAGTGCAACAGTCCGCCACTCGGTCGAGTTTCCCTCGACCTCAGCTCCAGCACAAAACCCGCCAGCACCGACACAGAAACCCCAGGTCGACAAACTCGGACGCCCCGTCCGGACCATGGGAGGAGCGGCCATCTGCAATAATTACAACTACGGCTCGTGTAACTTCAGCCAATGCAGGATGCTCCACGTGTGCGTCGTATGCCACAGGGCGCACCCGAAAAATTTATGCGAGCTCAAGCCGAAAAATCTGTGACTGAGCCGCATAAACATCCTATGGTTAGGAGTCTATCTGGACTCACACCCCATCCCCTCACTAGCCACGTTCCTCATACAAGGATTCACGGCGGGCTTCCACACCGGCCTTGTCTCCCTGCCCCACACTACCTACGAGTGTAGGAATCTCAGATCAGCGGCCACCGACGAGCAGGCCATAGACCAACTACTCCTAGCCGAGCTGGAGCGAGGTTTCGTCATTGGTCCCTTCACACAACCCCCCTTCAACACCTGGAGAGTCAGCCCTATTGGGCTTGTCAAGGGCAAATTTTCGAATAAAGTTCGTTTGGTGCACGACCTGTCTGCGCCTCATTCTTGCCACGTCCCCAGCCTCAACTCCCTAATTCCCTCCGAGGAGTTCTCCTTAAAATACGCCTCCGTCGACATGGCGATCCAGGCCATCCTCAAAGCAGGCACAGGGGCCTGGCTGTCCAAAGCCGACATATCGGACGCCTTCAAACTTCTGCCGATTCACCCGTCTCTTGGTGTTGGCACGGTATCAAGTGGAGAGACAGGTACTACTTCGCCACCAAGCTCACGTTCGGCTCCAAAAGTAGCCCCTGGCTCTTCGACACGTTCGCTCAATCCCTCACCTGGATTCTCCTACACAAGGCCCAATGCACAGAAGTCATCCACTACCTGGATGACTTCCTGCTGATAGAGCAGCCTAACGTTTCACCAGTAGACCTCGACAAATTGAGAGTCGTCTTCCAGAATATCAATGTCCCCATAGCCGAGCACAAGGTCGACGGACCCGCACACTCCATCACCTTCCTCGGAGTTGTCTTGGACACATGCTCCATGCAGGCCAGCCTACCCCTCGACAAGCTGACCCGCATCAGGGCAGTTCTTCAGGACTTCACCCGCACGAGAGGGTGCACAAGACGACAGCTCCAGTCACTACTTGGCATGCTCAATTTTGCCATGCGGATCGTCCCTCAAGGTCGTTCCTTCATTTCACGACTCTTAGTCCACCTGTCACAGGCTCAAGACCCCGATCAGATCCTCAAACTAGACGCCGCGGCCATAGCAGACCTAGCGATGTGGGAAGAGTTCCTTTCCTCGTGGAACGGAATATCCATGTTTATCCCGGCCGTCTCACCCTTCTCACCACAGGTGGCGACAGATGCCGCGGCCTCCACGGGCTTCGCAGCCATATTTGGCCTCCATTGGTTTGCTGGCCCTTGGCCCCCGCAGATACTCTCAATTCCAGGTTTCAGCCGGACTTCCCCTCTTTTCGAGCTCTACCCAATCGTGGCAGCCGCCAAACTTTGGGGTCACAACTGGACCGGGCAGACGGTAAACTTCACAACGGACAACCAGGCCACGGCAGACATCATCAACAAAGGCAGGTCCAAGTCACTCCAGGTGATGTCCTTCTTACGCAGGCTGGTCCAACTGTCGCTACGGCTCCAGTTCAACGTCCATTGCTCTCACATCCCAGGTAAATACAACGTGGCAGCAGACGCACTGTCACGCTTTAACTTCGTCTCCTTCTTCCGACAGATACCAGAGGCCGATCGGGTGTCCGCCCCTATCCCCGCTTGGTCTCAGCTGACCCTAGACTAGACCGATACCTACGTGGGGCCACCCAGCTCATCAACCAGTCCCTGTCTCACAACACACTCAAAGCCTACCACGCAGCCTGGGACACCTTTAACAAGTTCCTAACCACCAACGCCGTGCCAACACCCACAGACACCAGGCACATTCTGGCCTTCGTCTCACATTGTCACACACAGCTAAACCTATCCTACAACACCATCCGCCTATACCTGGCCGGCGTACAGCACTTTTTGGCCCTTCAAGATCCTACTAGACCGTCTGTCTTCTCGTCCCACGCCGTCCGAGCCGTCCTACGCGGCGTCCAGAAGCAGCAACCAGCAAACAGAACCAGACGTCGCCCCATCACGGGTGCCATCTTCCGCGAGATGTCCGCCATACTCGCTGGTTCCCCCTTTGGTGTCCTCCTCAGCCAGGTCATACAAGCCGCCATCTACCTGGCCTACTATGGGTTCCTACGTCCCAGCGAATTCACCCGTAACAGCTCGACCAGCCAAACCCTGTGCAGACGCCACCTAGTTCGCCATCAAGACCACTTCGTGCTCCACCTCAACGTCTCCAAGACTCAGCAAGCTGGCCACGGGGTGGACATCCATCTATACAGAACCGGCAATTCCTGGTGCCCAGTGACGGTTCTCAACCGCCTGCTCTCACTCCTACCAGAACAAAGGGACACCGATCCCCTTCTGCCTTTTCCAGTCAAACCCCTAAGCACCTGTCAGTTCATGACACACATAAGAATTCTCCTCCGCAACCTACGCCTCAACCCCAGCGAATACTCCGGTCACTCTTTTCGGATCGGGGCCGCCTCAGCCGCCTCACAGCAGGGGGTCCCAGGCCACATCATCCAGAGACTCGGCAGATGGAAGTCAGCCTGCTTCATCCGGTATATACATGACCCACAGGCGGAAATGTCACGGGCCTTCGCCCAGCTCACGCAGTAGTCAATACTAAAAGGCAATAAATATCTTCAAACCCTACCTCAGTTTTTGCCCCCTTATTTCTGGCGTACCGGCCATAGACCAAGGCACACTTCAGGTCTCCCTTTTCATGTTATAGATCTTATTGGTTAAGTTATTTCCCTTCAGATACGTGTCGGCCATAGGGCTTCAACCATAAGTGGAAGGCCAACATGGTGGCCTGAATTTATGGGAGGAGCCCGGGAGGGTATTTAACCGGCCCACTCACCTGTGGTCTTCGTCGGTTCCGGTGCGCGATACCCACCCTCCCATTCCCCCTTTTAAGGGCATTTCTCACAACATCACCCTCATCAAATACTCATTTCTAATCAGGGTATGCCCCCTTATTTCTGGCGTACCGGCCATAGACCAAGGCACACTTCAGGTCTCCCTTTTCATGTTATAGATCTTATTGGTTAAGTTATTTCCCTTCAGATACGTGTCGGCCATAGGGCTTCAACCATAAATATATAGATATATATATATACACATATATATATAGACATTATTTTTTTTATATATAATAATAATAAAAAAAAGACAATACAAGCTTTAGTTTAAAAAAAATAAAAAAATTTTATTAAAATTTATTTACACAATATTAAAAGATGATTATTTAAATTCATTTCTATGTAAATTACTTTTAGCCTGTGACAATTGTCACTCTTCCGGTTCTTCTTCTTTTTCTTCTGCTTCCCGTCCGTCTTCTAATCTCTGTGGTCTCTGTGATCTCGGTGAGGTCACGTGATACGTCGAGGTCACGTGATACGTCGAGGTCAATTGATGATGCTCTTGGTGTAAAAGCTCGCGGGATGTCGGGGCTGACGTCTACAGGAGGAAATGACGCAGCCCCGACATACACACAGAATTTAGCCGGCAGAGGCTCTGCCTGCTGGAATGAACGGGGAACGGGCGCATGCGCAGTAGAGATGTTCCAAAAGAAAAACACCTGTAACTCGAAAATTATTCAGGTCAGAACAATGTTGTTATTATCAATGGATAGCAAATTGCGATGGGCACATTTAATTGGAAAGTGAATTTTTGGACTTTACTTCCACTTTAAGCAAACTCCAGAGACTCTGTTTGCTCACTTCACCAGTACTGAACATGACAGAAAGGAAACTGATTTGTTATTCTATACTGAGAATACTGAAGCCTGGCATACAGCTTTCTGTAATTATTACAAGAATATTACAAAGGGAGGTATCTGCAAGGGCAGACAGATCAAGGTCAGGGATGAGGAAGATAACTGTGCGGTACTCACCCTGAACATATATCACAATGGCACCATCATGGCACAAGGCATAGAGGAACAATTAGAGGAGTTTAAAGCGGTTGTATACCCTCTTAAACATTTTTTTTTTTAGTAACTACCTGCAAGAGAAAGTCATAATGAGCTAGTATGACTAGCATACTAGCTCATTATGCATCACTTACCTTAGATCGGGGCCCCGACGCCGTGTTCTTCTCCCCCTCCGGCCGCATCCATCTCAAAACAGATACCCTTCCGGGTATCGCCGCTCCGGCCAATCAGCGCCGCTGCGGCGCTGTGATTGGCCAGAGCGGCGAGGACGTCGCTCCGCGCATGCGCGCGGGACACTTCAACTGCGGTGAGCCGCAGTTGAAGATGGGGATTAACCCTGTAATTGCACCGTTGTCTACGGCGCGCATGCGCCGTAGACAACGTTGTAAAACGTTCTTTTCAAATATCTCCT
The DNA here is from genome assembly GCA_028564925.1 of Lithobates sylvaticus. Lineage (NCBI taxonomy): Eukaryota > Metazoa > Chordata > Amphibia > Anura > Ranidae > Lithobates > Lithobates sylvaticus. The sequence goes on along the minus strand of CM053026.1, from coordinate 774,795,489 downwards.
AAACCGTGCAGGTTTAGGAGATATTTCTTGTACCTACAGGTAAGCCTTAATCTAGGCTTACCTGTAGGTGCAAGTTAATTTTTAGGGTATACAACCACTTTAAGCATGTCTTCCCCCAAATTAAAGATCAGGCCAAGGTTTATAAGGATTTAAATGCTACAGACAACAAGGATGAGAAACAGATACCAGCAAAGACATTGTCCATAGACATGGCTGATGTCCCCTCACCCAACATTCTCAGAGATTGCTTATCTCATCTAGAGAGAGATTTTGTACAGTTCAAAGAACAGCTTCAAAGACAGTTAGGTGACAAACATGTAAATGACCAGCTGGGAAGAGCTGAACACACTCAAGTCAGAACACAAGTCTGTCCTATTAGAAATTCGATCTACAATGCAACAGCTACAACAAGAAAACACTCAAATGAGGGAAGAAATAAATATACTAAAATCATAAATGATACTCCACAATCAGGAAACAGAATTAAAAGGGAAGGTCTGTACAGACAGAGTGCCCATCAACAAACAACAGACTAGTGAACAGGGGCGTCGCCAGGGGGTGGCTAGGGGGGGCTGGAGCCCCGAATGTGTCCCTGCAAAGCCCCGAGTCTCGGAATGCCTGCATTCCATTGTTAGCCCCGAGTGCGGTCGGCTAATTTCGGCTGCACTCGCTAACAGATCGGTTCCCAGCAGCCGAAATTAGCCGAGTGCCATAGCGGCCGAAAGCGGCCGAAATTAGACGAAGGTGGCCGAGTGGCGAGTGCCGCTGGTCCCGCCTTCTGGAGCGGGACGTGTGACGTGACGTCCATGGTAGCCTGCAGGCTCCAGAAGGCGGGAACGCTACATCCCCGCTCGGGCGGGCGGCTCAGCTCTCCTCTCCTCCTTGGCTCCTCTCCTCTCCCCAGTGACTGACGGACTGCCAGTGCCTGCCTGCTTGCTGTGACCGCACATCACGGCTGAGGTAGGTCAGACACAGAGACTACCAGTGTATGTCATTGTCAGGCAGGTCAGTGTGTGTAGGTCAGTGCATGTAAGTCAGTGTGTGTAGGTCAGTGCGTGTAGGTCAGTGCATGTAGGTCAGTGGTCAGTGTGTGTAGGTCAGTGTGTGTAGGTCAGTGGTCGGTGCATGTAGGTCAGTGTGTGTGGTCAGGTAGGTCAGTGTGTGTAGGTCAGTGGTCAGTGTGTGTAGGTCAGTGGTCAGCGTATGTAGGTCAGTGGTCAGCGTATGTAGGTCAGTGTGTGTAGGTCAGTGGTCAGTGTATGTAGGTCAGTGTGTGTAGGTCAGGCAGGTCAGTGTGTGTAGGTCAGTGCATGTAAGTCAGTGTGTGTAGGTCAGGGCGTGTAGGTCAGTGCATGTAGGTCAGTGGTCAGTGTGTGTAGGTCAGTGTGTGTAGGTCAGTGGTCAGTGCATGTAGGTCAGTGTGTGTAGGTCAGGCAGGTCAGTGTGTGTAGGTCAGTGGTCAGTGTGTGTAGGTCAGTGGTCAGCGTATGTAGGTCAGTGTGTGTAGGTCAGTGGTCAGTGTATGTAGGTCAGTGTGTGTAGGTCAGGCAGGTCAGTGTGTGTAGGTCAGTGGTCAGCGTATGTAGGTCAGTGTGTGTAGGTCAGGCAGGTCAGTGTGTGTAGGTCAGGCAGGTCAGTGGTCATTGTATGTAGGTCAGTGTATGTAAGCCACACATCCCCACCACCCAGGCCAAAAAAAAAAATGCTGCAAAACCGCCCGCGAAACCCCCCCCCCCCCCCCGGATCTTCGTCCTCGGGCCGAAGCCCTTGGTCTTTTTGCCACCTAGCAACGCCCCTGCTAGTGAGACTCATCAACTTCCTAAAATTAACATTACAAAGCCCAGCAACAGCGAAAACAACTTCAGGAGTCCAGAAACCCCAAACATAGCATTATCAAACCACAAGAACAGGCAACAAACTCCTGAAATTGTTTTAATAATAGACTCAAATGGGAACAAGAGTCTCTAAAATTCACTGTTCCACAATTGAACAGGCAACAGAAGTCATCAACGACCCATATTTCACTAACCCCAAACATATCATCATACACACAGGCACAAACAACATTCAGGAACAACAGGATGCTACCGTGGACAAATTACTGCAACTAACAGAGACTGCACAACAAAAATTCCCACAGTCCAAAGTAATTCTGTCCTCCATTCTTCCAAGGAGGGACATACCAAACAAAATAATCAAACAAATCAACACAGAGCTGGCAGACAAAACTAGATCAAAGCCTTCCATTCATCTGGCACAACACCATTGTATAATGCCCCAACACCTCTATGACAACAAACATCTGAACAAACAAGGGGTCAGTCATCTGGCAAGAGAATTCAAAGACATTGTTCTCGAGAGAACTCACAACCCTGAACATGGCACAACCCTTTCTCAGATAGACACAATTAAAACTGCAAGACCCCAAACCTCGCCACTAATACAACACAACAACAATACACTCAGCCAAAAAACAGGGCTACGAAGAAGGCAAGAATGGAGTAAACCACCCGCCCCAAGATGGATGTCAAGATCACTACAGAGCAGAGAAAAGGAGGAGATAAGAACCCTCCTGAGCACATTATGCAATAAACTATGCGACAGCTAAAAAAAAGCAAAAAAGACAACGACAACCACCCATAACCCAATTTGTCCCAGGAAATTTACCCATTACAAGGTATATAAATATACAAACAAAAAATGACATCACTAGTAATCAGTAGCTGGAACATTCAGGGTCTGAATGCGTCAGCCTTTGGATCCAAAGTGAATGATCCAGATTTCAAGCAAAGACTATGTGAGACGGACATACAAATCCTCCTGGAAACATGGACTCGGGCACAGGATGAACCATCAGTACCTACTGGCTATAGGGAATTCTCTGTCCCTGCACAGAAAGATAAGAACATCAAACAGGGTCGGTGTTCAGGAGGAATACTTGTCTGGTATAAGGAGGAGCTGCATGGAAACATCAGTGCAATTAAAAAAGGTGAGAGCCACATCTGGCTACGAATAAGCAGCTCCATTCTTACCTCTCAGTCAGATATCTACCTGTGTGCAGCATACATTGCCCCAGAGAGGTCCTACAAAGTGAGGCTATCCACTTCCAATCCCTGGGACAAGTGCTCATCTGTGGAGACCTCAATGCTAGGACAGAAAGGGAAAAGGACTATACAAGCTCTGATGGCAACACGTACATAGTGGGCCATGCAAATTACGATCATGAGTCTATACAGAGAAACAGCTATGACAGTACAACCAACAAAAATGGAAGAAAATTGCTGAATTTGTGTTGCAGTCTGGGCCTCTACATCCTCAACGGCCAAACCAAGGGAGACTCTCTAGGAACGTACACATTTAGCTCCCATGTAGGCAGCAGTGTGGTAGACTATGCTATCACAGATATGCACCCCACACTCATCAATGGTTTTACAGTCACCCCACAAACACACCTGTCAGACCACAACCAACTACTGCTATATATTAAATCTTCTAGCAAACCATCACCAAAACTCCACCGGGCCTCTCTCTGCAACCTGCCACCATCATTTAAATGGTCCAAACAGTCTACCACAAAATACAGAGAAGTAACTGACAGTAACTGACAGCCCTGACATTAAGAAACAGCTTGAAACAGCTTGAAAACTTCCAAAACAATGCCTATGAGATAAGCCCACGAGGTGTGAACCAAGCAGCAAAGGACTTCGATAAAATACTACACACCATCGCAGAAACAGCCCAGCTGAGAAAAGCCAACTACAAGAAACCATCCAACAAACAATCCAATAAATGGTTCGACAAAGAATGCAAAGCATTATGGAACACCTTACGGACAGTCTCCAATAACAAACACAGAGACCCTGACAACACTGACCTAAGAATAGCCCATGGCACCCTCCAGAAAAAATACAAACAAACCCTTAAAAAGAAAAAGCAAAACTTCATCTCCAAAAACCTGCAACAGCTGGAAGAGGCACTTCAGGAAAATTCTTTCTGGGAAATATGGAAGAATATTGGCTCAGCACCCAGGAAAAACAACCTCCACATTCAAAATGGCGACATCTGGCTCAACTACTTTAGGAACCTCTACAAAGATATTCCAAAGGAGACTCTAACTGTAGAACAAAAAGACATCATCAAAAGACTAAATGATATGGAGGAAAAATTTAAGGACTTTCAGAACCCCCTAGATACATCGGTTACACCACAAGAAATTAGGGAGAAAATCCAAAACCTGCAAACCAAAAAATCCAGTGGGATGGATGGAATCCTGCCAGAGATGATTAAACACGGCTCCCCAGATGTACATGCTGCAATATGCAAAGTGTTCAATCTGGTCCTGAGTGCTGGTTACTACCCTAAAGTATGGAACCAAGGCCTCATAACACCCATCCATAAGAGTGGAGACCAGTATGATCCAGCCAACTACAGAGGGATATGTGTCAGCAGCACACTAGGGAAAATATTCAACAGTATCCTCAACAAACGGACCCTCAACTTCCTGACACAACACAATGTCCTCAGCAGAAGTCAGGCAGGGTTCATGCCAAACCATCGCACTACAGACCACATCTACACCCTGCACAGCCTCATCAAGAACCATGTCCACAATACAAAACAGGGAAAGATATTTGCCTGCTTTGTGGACTTTAAGAAGGCATTTGACTCAATGTGGCACCCAGGCCTGTTCCTCAAACTATTGGAGAGTGGAATAGGAGGGAAAACATATGATGTTATTAAGAGTTCATACACTGAGAACAGCTGCAGCGCAAAGGTGAATGGGAAAAGAACTGAACACTTCCGGCAGGCCCGAGGAGTAAGACAGGGCTCCTGTACGGGTTTAGGAGGCTGTGCCCGGGTTTCCCTCTGCCTCACACCCGGACACCATTTCCAGCTCACAGGGGTTACCATGGGGCCGCCTCTTACCGGCGGGCAGGGGGAGCAAAATACAGAGCAATGAAAACAGAGAAAGAGGCGACAGGCAGCTGCTGGTGCAGAAGTTTTTAATAAAGTAAATGAACTGGCTGCAGCTCTAGAATCCTCCCCAGTACCAGGACTGACTCTACATCAGAGCGTTCCGGAGGCTTAACCACGCCTCCATCATCAGAGGCTGACAGTTCACATGAGTTTCCCGTGGCTCTGTTTCCTCCAGTGATAACAGCAGCGTTGATTGGAGGGGAGGATGGGACAGCCGACTTCACAGACTGACATATACAGCTCTGACATACTTCATTTATTTTATTAAAAACCCCCTTCTGTATTTGCCACCCCTCCTCCTCCTGTATTTGTCACCCCCTCCTCCTGTATTTGAGAAACCCCCTCCTCCTCCTGTATTTTTGTCTGTATTTGCACCCCCTCCTCTGTAATTGTCCCCCTCCTCTGTAATTGTCCCCCTCCTCTGTATTTGTCACCCCCTCCTCTGTAATTTCTCCCCCTTGTCTGTAACCCCCTCCTCTGTAATTGTCTCCTCTTCCTCTGTATATGCCACCCCCCTCCACTGTATTTGCACCCCCTCCTCTGTAATTGTCTCCTCTTCCTCTCTCCTCCTCCTGTATTTGTCACCCCCTCCTCCTGTATTTGTCACCCCCTCCCCTGTATTTGTCACCCCTCCTCTGTAATTGTTCCCCTTCTCTGTAATTTCCCCCCCTTGTCTGTATTTGTCCCCCCTCCTCTGTGCCACATCCTCTTCCTCCTGTATTTGTCACCCCCCCCTCCCCTTCTCTGTAATTTCCCCCCCTCGTCTGTATTTGCCACCCCTCCTCCTGTATTTGCATCCTCTTCCTCTGTATTTGCACCCCCCCTCCTCTGTAATTGTCTCCCCTCCTCTGTAATTGCCCCCCCCCCCTTCTTTGTAATTTGCCACCCCCTCCTCCTGTATTTGCATCCTCTTCCTCTGTATTTGCACCCCCCCCCTCTGTAATTGTCTCCCCTCCTCTGTAATTGTCTCCCCTCCTCTGTAATTGTCTCCCCTCCTCTGTAATTGTTTCCCCTTCTCTGTAATTGTCTCCCCTCCTCTGTAATTGCCACCCCCTCCTCCTGTATTTGTCACCCCTCCTCTGTAATTGTTCCCCTTCTCTGTAATTTGCACCCCCTCCTCTGTAATTGTTCCCCTTCTCTGTAATTTGCACCCCCTCCTCTGTAATTGTCCCCCCTCCTCTGTAATTTGCCACCCCCTCCTCCTCATCCTCTTCCTCTGTATTTGCACCCCCCCTCCTCTGTAATTGTCTCCCCTCCTCTGTAATTGTCTCCCCATCTCTGTAATTGCCCCCCCTTCTTTGTACAAAATTTGCACCCCCCCCCCCCCCTCCTCTGTAATTGTCTCCCCTCCTCTGTAATTGTCTCCCCTCCTCTGTAATTGTCTCCCCTCCTCTGTAATTGTCACCCCCTCTTCCTGTATTTGTCACCCCCTCCTCCTCCTGTATTTGCACTCCTCTTCCTCTGTAATTGTTCCCTATCTCTGTATTTGCCCCCTAGCTCTGTAATTAACCCCTCCTCTGTATTTGCACCCCTCCTCTGTAATTTCCCCCATCAATCTCTGTAATTGTCCCCCCTCCTCTGTAGTTGTCCCCCACTCCGAACCCTCTGCTGTCTGGATCCCCCTGTGTACTGGGGCCCCGTGATACCCCCTGTCGGCTGCCATGGGGGTATTGGAAGGAGGAGGATTTGTGCTGGTAGGGAAATGAGATTTGTAATAGGAGAGAATGGGGATAATGGCACCCCAATCACAAAGGCATCCCACAGGCATCCCACAATTCTGTTTACGTGATTTTCCCGCGATTTGTCGGGTGACAATCGCTGCAAAATAGCACCGCGGTTGGGGTGCCATGCCGTGCGCCTCTAAAGTGTTCGGGTTTGGCTTGAAGAAAAGGTGGCAACCCTACACCGAGGTGAAGTTCCTGCTGTATGCGGATGACCTCCTACTTCTGTCACCAACAGAGAAAGGCCTACAAGACAGCCTGGAAGTGCTGGAGAAATACAGTGCCACATGGGCACTACCGATCAACTCAAACAAAACAAAAATCATGGTGTTCCAAAAGAAAAATACAAAACAAACAAAGAGCCCTCCCTTTAAATTAAACAACTGCACTGTTGATGAAACTAACAGCTACACATACCTTGGCCTAGAAATTAACAAATCAGGAAGTTTCAAGCCAGCCATAGAGGTACTAAAAGACAAGGCACGCAGAGCCTACTATGCCATCAGGAGACAGCTGTACCACCTAAAACCACCAGTGAGAGTCTGGCTCAGAATATTTGATAGCGTCATCACCCCAATTATTCTTTATGGCAGTGATGTTTGGGGTCCTGTCACCTACCCAGACCAATCCAAATGGGACCCCAGCCCAACAGAAATATTCCATATGGAATTCTGCAAACACCTCCTCCAAGTCCATCGGAGCACCTCCAACAGTGCTTGCCTGTCTGAGTTGGGCTAGTTTTCCCTTACTTCTTGCAGTACAGAAGAGGGCACTATCATACTGGGACCACCTACAAAACAGCAGTCCCAATTCATACCACCATAAAGCCCTACTGAACAGTAAGGACCAGTCCAAACCATGTGGCCTGCAACAACTCATCACCTTGTTTATCCCAAACTCTCAACAATGTGGCCTGACAAAATCTCAAATAAAAAACATAACGAATGACTCCAAAGAAAAATATGTTGGAGAATGGAGAAACGAAATAACAAACTCCAAAAAACTAACTGTTTACCAGTCATTGCAGAGAGACTACAAACTGGCCCCGTACCTGGAGGTGCTACAAGACCCCAAAGACAGACAGACCATGAGCCAGTACAGACTGAGCGCCCACAGCCTGGAAATCGAATTAGGACGGCACAGACAGACCTACAAGCCCAGGGAGAGTAGACTGTGCCAGCAATGTGACCAGGGGGTCCTGGAGGATGAGGACCACTTCCAGCTACATTGCCCCAAGTACTCATCAGTGAGGGACACTCACTTTCAGAGACTCTCAACTCTCATACCGGACTTCACTTCTATAGAAGAGAAGAGGAAACTCCAATTTCTACTGGGAGAAGAGAAGCCAATGGTGAAGATAGCTGCCCAGTATGTGACAGCGTGTCACCGACTGAGAGGGACATGAAAGACTGAGGACTTAAAAATCCTTTACAGAGACTTATGTCCATTCCCTGTTATATTACCCATTACCCTTCCCCCTTTTTTCCTATACAAACTCAACTGCTTTGGCAATGCTAACATGTATTTGGTCCTGCCAATAAAGCTTATTTCAATTTGATTTTGAATTTGAATGAGAGAGAGAGAGAGAGAGAGAAAAAAGAGAGAGAGAGAGAGAGAGAGAGAGAGAGAGAGAGAGAGACGAAAAAAAGGAGAGAGAGAGAGAGAGATGACAAAAAGAGAGAGAGAGAGAGATAAAAAAAGGAGAGAGAAGAAGAGAGAGAGAGAGAGAGAGAGAGAGAGAGAGAGAGAGAGAGAACAAAAAATTACATAACACGTGAATCATTACACAAAAAAATCATGTTTTTGAAATTATTCAAAAACACTTGTCTTTGAGAAAGAAGGGAAAGGAGAGAGAGAGAGAGAGAGAGAGAGAGAGAGAGAGAGAGAGAGAGAGAGAGAGAGAGAGAGAGAGAGAGAGAGAGGAGAGAGAGAGAGGCAGAGAGAGAGAGATGAAAAAAGGAGAGAGAGAGGGAGAGAGAGAGAGAGAGAGAAGGCGAGAGAGACAGAGCGATAGAGAGCGAGCGAGAGAGAAATAAAAAAAAGAGAGAGAGAGAGAGAGAGAGAGAGAACATCAATTTAAAAAATAAACAAATCGTAAAAGCTTTATATTCTTGCATGGTTTTGAAATATTCAAAATTCACTTGTCTGTGCAATATATGAAATAAAAAAATAATAATATTTAGTTTGATAATATAAATAAAAGTTGACAATTTCATAACATATAAGAATATTTACAAAATGTATGTATGTATGTATATATGCATGCATGCATGTATGTATGTATAAAAAAATGTTATTATCTTACTTGAATTCAAAGATGTAGAAGAAAAAAGAGAAGTCTTCCAACGCAGTGTAATACCCGCTCTTCTGCCGCTCTAAAGGTAATAAAAATAATTGAATTAATATATATACACACATATAAAAAAAAATAAAAAAATCTTTGAATAAGAATGAAAATAAATAATGTAAATACAAAAGATGGAGGGAAGGTGGGAGAGAGAGAGAGGGGGGGGGGGGGTGGAGAGAGAGACAGAGAGAGAAAGAGGGGGGAAGGCATAGGGGGAGAGAGAGAGGGGGCAGAGACATAGAGAGAGAGAGACGGAGAGAGAGAGAGAGACAGACAGACAGACAGAGAAAGAGAGAGAGAGAGAGGCAGAGAGAGAGAGAGGGAGAGAGAGAGATAGAGAGAGAGTGGCAGCGAGAGAGAGATGAAAAAAGGAGAGAGAGAGAGAGATGAAAAAAGGAGAGAGAGAGAGAGAGATGAAAAAAGAAGAGAGAGAGAAGTGGGGGCAGAGAGAGAAAGGCAGCGAGTGAGAGAAGTGGGGGCAGAGAGAGAGAGAGGCAGAGAGAGAGAGGCAGAGAGAGAGAAAAAGGCAGCGAGAGAGAGAGAGAGAGAAAGGCAGCGAGAGAGAGAGAAGGGCAGCGAGAGAGAGAGAAAGGCAGCGAGAGAGAGATGAAAAAAGAAGAGAGAGAGATGAAAAAAGGAGAGAGAGAGAGGCAGCGAGAGAGAAGTGGGGGCAGAGAGAGAAAGGCAGCGAGAGAGAGAAGTGGGGGCAGAGAGAGAGAGAGTACATCAATTTAAAAAATAAACAAATCTTATAAGCTTTATATTCTGTCAGGGTTTTTAAAAATTCAAATCCACTTGTCAGTGCAATCTATGGAATAAAAAAATAAAATAAATTTAGTTTGATAATATAAATAAAAGTTTAAACAATGTAATATAAACAAAGAATATTTACAAAATGTATGTATGTTTGTATGTCCCACCACAATATGTATGTATGTCCCACCAAAGTATGTATGTATGTCCCACCACAGTATGTATGTATGTCCCACCACAGTATGTATGTCATGCCATATTATGTATGTAAAAAAAAATATATATTGGAAGGCCGGGTACCGGCCTGAAGTTATGGGAGGAGGCCGGAGGGTATTTAAGCAGCCCAAAGGCCGCCGGTCTTTGTCGGTTTCCTGTGCGTGATATCTGATACGTCAGACATCTAGGACCGACTCGTTCGAGACAAGCGCTGTTGGTTCCGGTTCGTGAGCTCCGTTTTCGTCTGTCCGTCTCCTCTTGTTGCAGTCCCGCGTTCCGTGTTCGTAAGTCGCGTTGTCCCTTCGTGTCGCACTCGTGTCGCCGAGTCGCAGTTCGTACAAAGAGTCTGGTTCGGCTGTCGCAGGTAGGGCTTCGGCTCCCATGTTTTACGTTCTCATGCACTGCTTATCATGTCACTAAACTGTGGTCTGCGTAGCTCACGAACCACGCGCTGCTTGTCTCGAAACCTAAACACTTACTCGCACGTTTTTGGTTGTACACGATCGGGAGCCATCTAGCGGCACGCACATTCAGGGCCGCCCGCCACAAAACACTCCGACCGATGCCGCATCCGGCACTCAAGGGTTCCCTTACGCGGTCGTGCTACGCAGTCTTCGAATCGTTCAAACACGACTCACGCACGGGTGCCGTTCGCACTCAAACGTATCGTTCATGTCCTGCCATTATTCGAATCGGTGGCGCCAGCGAGCGTGCCAAATCGCTATTTACATTCCGAAGCACTGTTGGCATACTAATTGTACGAATCACTTCGACCGTGTCGAAACATTTCACGTGTTAGCATGACAATCATTTCATCATTTCAAACATGGCTAACGTATCGGGCCATTCGGTCATGCTAAATCATTTTGCATCAGTTAAACAGGGCGTTCATGCCATCGCTTCGATCCTGGTCCGGTCGCATCCATACATGCTCCGATCGGGGCGATCCAGATGCACGACTACCCGGCCTCATTTCGATACATGCGCCAAGGGCGGAATCACATCACTGGTTGCGTACATTCCTGATTCTTGCCCCTGTCATGGTATATCATTTCTGTCACCTTACCACGCCCGGCATGAATGCAGTCACTTCCCCCGCACTAATTCGTGTCGGCGTGCCCCAGGCCCGGCCTCATTTCAATACATGCGCCAAGGGCGGAATCGCATCACTGGTTGCGTACATTCCTGATTCTTGCCCCTGTCATGGTATATCATTTCTGTCACCTTACCACGCCCGGCATGAATGCAGTCACTTCCCCGCACTAATTCGTGTCGGCGTGCCCTAGGCCCGGCCTCATTTCAATACATGCGCCAAGGGCGGAATCGCATCACTGGTTTTGCGTACATTCCTGATTCTTGCCCCTGTCATGGTATCTCATTTCTGTCACCTTACCACGCCCGGCATGAATGCAGTCACTACCTCGCACTAATTCGTGTCGGCGTGCCCTAGGCCCGGCCTCATTTCAATACATGCGCCAAGGGCGGAATCGCATCACTGGTTTGCGTACATTCCTGATTCTTGCCCCTGTCATGGTATCTCATTTCTGTCACCTTACCACGCCCGGCATGAATGCAGTCACTACCTCGCACTAATTCGTGTCGGCGTGCCCTAGGCCCGGCCTCATTTCAATACATGCGCCAGGGGCGGAATCGCAAAAAAAAAAAAAAAAAAAAAGAGACTTTGATTCTTGTCCTTGTCATGTTATATCATTTCTGTGTCACCTTACCACGCCCCGGCGTTAATTGGTCACCTGCCTGTACGAATTCGCGCCGGCGTGCCCTAGGCCGGCCGCATTTCTACAAAAAAAAAAAAAAAAAAGGGGAGCTTGGAGTTGGACCCGGTGGCAGCCGGATGTCACAGTTCGGCCTCAGCAATACCCAGGCAGTTAGCTTCGTTTCCACGGTTGCCTCATTTCTGTACGTGCTCCAGAGTCCGGCTCACAGTCACCCCCATACGGTACGAACGGGCCGGGCCCTGTCACGGGAAGTTCGTTCAGTTAAGGCAACATGTCAAGTCAGTCATTCGTGTTGTCATCTGTCATTTGATCCCACAGCGGTCTCGGCAGTCGACTTAAGTCACTATCGCCTGTTGTTATCATCCACGTTGGGTTCCGTCGCTCTGGACGGCAGCAGTTTTAGGCTCTTAAATAGGTACTTTCTCTCACACTCTCGCAGGTCAGTCGGATTCAGTAGGTCCACCTGCACCAGCTTGATCAGGGCTCCAGCAGGCCCAGCCTGCAGACACGTGACCAGTCTACTAAGTAACGGGTCTTGGCAGCCGCCATGTCATCAGTCGGCAGCGATGACCTCACCACCCCGCTATCTCCGGCGTCAGCCTCCGAGGCTGGCAGTGTCCAGTCCCTTAGGGCATGGACAATTCCCAGGCTGTCCGCCGAGCTGAGACGCAGAGGGATACCCTTCTCGTCCGCGGCCAGGAAGGCGGAGCTATTCAGGCTCCTCTTCCCACCACCGGCCGCAGCAAGCCCCAGCAGCCAGCAGGCGTCTCTGGAATCGATTTCAGCCGCCGTCGCTCAGCTACACACCCTCGTGTCTTCCCTGTCTTCCTTGGAGTGTAGTTCTGGTTTCAACCACCGCATGAGACTGGCGCTAGAGAGCTGTGGAGGAAGTGGTGTTTGGAGGTTTTTTATTAAAATTAAAACAGCTTCCAAACATAAACATGACATACAGAAAATGAAAATAAAACATACCATAACTTCGGTAAACATAACATTAATCAAACTCAACACAATAAACACACTCAAACACAAACATAACACTGTGCACCGCTGGCCTCGCCGTGCTGACCCCCGAGAAGACCTGCGGGGGTCCCTGCACACAATCCTACGAGGCAGGCCTAGGGCAGGAAGAAGAAGGAATGGGAGACATCCCTCGGGTTGGCCCCCGGAGCCTCGATCGACAGGACTCCCTACGGCCGCCCCTCATCAGGGTCCCCCATTAAAAGTGAGCCACTTCATTCATACCAACAATCATACCACACGCACGAACACATACACGCCCCCACCATGCGCATCGTATGCAGGCGGGAGCGCAATTGGAGCGCAATGTGCTCGCACTTGCTCACAAAAATAAAACAAAAACCCTACGGGGGGGTAAAGGACAGCCAGGACCCATCACCGAAAGGAAGAGGCCCGGAAGAGTCCTTAAGGTGGCCGGAAGTGGAAACCCCGCCACCGCCGGGCACACCTCTCGTCCCCAACCCTCTCCCCCTCTAGACGCCTTACCTTCACCAGCTCGTGATATACGTCACCCACCACCTCATGCACGGACAGGGTTTTGTCCCTAGTGGACAGGAGACACCGCGCGTGCCAAGTGTAGTAAAGGCAGACTACGCTAACTAAATACAGTGACGACAAATCAAAACCCCTGTGGACTCTGAAGTTGCCGTACACCCTCTCCGGAACGGTCAAGGCCCGGAGGCGGGGATAGCCGATGGCATCCCCCACCCCCTCAAGAACCTCCGAGTTAAAGGGGCACTCGACCAGAAAATGGTCCATGGTCTCCAGCACCCCCCCGCACTCGGGACGAGGACAGCCTCTGTCCGCTAGGTTCCTGCACTTCAAGTTGGATCTCACGTAAAGCCGTCCGTGGAACGCCCTCCACGCAAGATCCCAAAACTTGAGGGGAATTCTCTTGGAATTCAGGAGAGCTAACCCCTCCACGAGGACCCTCTCCGGGCAATCCCGCAAGGCCAGTGGCTTCAGAACGTCCGAAGTCATGACCCTTGAGTACAGCTCTCGCCGACCCAAGGAGCCCACCTCCAGAGCAGTTATCCGCCACCGCCTCAGCACCTTTAAGGCTGTCGGAACGTAGGAGGGTAGGTACTCATGGGATCTGCGAAGATCACCAGGGCGCCCACCTCCCTCCCAGCCACCCAAGAACAGGAGGAACCAGTCCTTGCATGAACGCTCCCACAGAGTCGGGACGTCCACAAAAATGGATTGAAGATTGAACTTCACAAAAATGATGGTGAAAAACACCATCGGATTGATCATGTCCAATCCCCCATCCCTCCTCTGCCGGTACGTGACCTCCCTCTTGATCAAATTCAGCCTGTTGCCCCACAACAGTAGGAAAAACAGGCTGTAGATCCGCGTATAGAGCGATTCTGGCAGAAGACACACGTAGCTGACATAGAGGAACTCCGGCAGCAGGTAGGTTTTCACCAGGCTAACCCTTTCCCTCAGTGACAGCTTCCAGCCTTTCCAGGCGTTGACTTTCCGGGCGGCACCCACAAGCCGCCGCTCCCAGTTTTGCTTCGGGTAGTCACCCGGGCCAAATGTGATGCCGAGGATCTTAACTTCTGGCTGGGGGCGGGGGAACACGTCCGGGAGGGCGAACTGCTCACCCTCCTTCCCCAACCAGAGAACTTCGCTCTTGTCCCAGTTGACCAACGAACTGGACGCCTCGGAGTAGTCCCCGATCTGCGTTTCCACAAACCGGGCCTCCTCTCGGCTAGACACCACCACCGAGACGTCGTCCGCGTAGGCCACCACCTTAACCGCAAAAACCGGGCCACTGCCGGGCGCCACCGCGACCCCCCTCACACGCTCGCAGTCTAGCCTCCTCACGAAGGGGTCGACCGCAAAGACGTAGAGCAGGGGACTCAGAGGACAGCCCTGCCTGACACCAGAGTCCACCGAAAAGGAAGGACCCACCCAACCGTTCACAAGGGGGAAGCTCTCCGCCCCCCTGTACAAAACCTTCAGCCAATTGATAAATCGAGCGGGCAGGCCGTATTTCCCCAGGAGAAGCCAGAGGTACTCGCGGTCTACCCGATCAAAAGCCTTAGCCTGATCCAGGGCCAGCAGATACCGTCCCTCTCCCGTTGCCCTGCACCTTTCCACGGCCTCCCGGACGTTCAGGACGGCACTAAAAGTGCTCCGGCCGGAAATTGCACAGTGCTGAGAGGTGGACAGTAACTTGTCTGCGACAGCAGACATACGCAAGAACAGGATCTTCGCCAGGATCTTCCTATCCGTGGTGAGAAGGGCGATAGGACGCCAATTCTCCACCCGGGACGGATCCTTCCCCTTTGACAGCAGGATCAGGGCTGACCTTCTCATTGAGGGAGGGAGCAGACCTACCGCCAAACACTCGTTGAACACTTCCCTCAAGTGAGGAGCCAAGAGGCTCTTGAAGGTTTTATAGAACTCGGCCGTGAGCCCATCAGGCCCCGGCGACTTCTTAGGTGACAAAGAATCAATCGCCTGCTCAACTTCAGCCGTCGAGATCAACTCTGTCAAAGAGTCAGGGAGATCGGACCCCGCCCCCAACGGGGTCTCATCAAGATATCTCCTGGCTCTCCCCAGGTCCAAAGGCCTCTTCCGAAGGATACCGGAAAAGTGGGCTCCGATGACCCCCAGGATCCCCGATCTGGACCGGACCAGAGACCCCGAGGAGTCAATCAGGCCATGTACCACCTTCTCACTCACCGCTTCACCACAGCTCTTGTAGGGATCCGGGGTGGTGAATTTCCCGTAATCCCTCTCAAGGACCAGGGAAGCGAGACGGTCGTACTGGCACTCCTTCATCTGACGCTTCAGCTCTGAGACCTGCTCCTGAGGGCCACCAGAGGAGACCAGGCGATCCAATTGCCTTCTCAACCTCTGATAGGCCAGGTAGCGGGAAGCTGCCCGGTGCCTCGAGATCCTACGGAAAAAGTCTTCCGACCTTTTCTTAACCACCTCCCACCATTCCTGGCGGGGGCAGCCGCTCTCCAGGAACGCTGTTTGTTCCGTGAAGAAGGTCTCAAAGGCCTCCCTGACTTCAGGGTCCTCGAGCAGCGACCCATTCAGGCGCCACAGGCCACGACCCTTCTGGGGGTTGTCGGCAACATTCAGAGTGACAGACACCATACAGTGATCGGAGAACTCGACCGCAGACAGCTCAGGAGCCGTAAAGGACGAGTCCCCCTTAAAAAAAAACCTGTCTATCCTACTCCTACAACTACCTCGGGCATAAGTGAAACCAGTGCTGTTGGGGAGGTGCTGCACGTGCACATCCACCAACCCGGCCTCCCTCGCTATGCTATTCAAAAAGTTGCTATCGTATCCCAGGGGGCCAGTGGCACCTGCCCGGTCCTTTGACCTGGTGACGGTGTTAAAGTCACCGCCAAAGACCACACGCTGGGACGTGAACAAGTAAGGCTTCAGTGCCGCAAGGAGTTCCTTCCTCCCCCTCTTTGACTGAGGGCCGTAGATGTTAATCAGCCGGAGGAATTCCCCCCTCACGACGACGTCCACCACGAGACACCTGCCGATCTCCACTTCAATTACTCGCCGGCAAGCCACCGGGCCGGTCTTAAAAAGGACCGCGACTCCACTACAGGGCTCGGCCGCAAGAGACCAGAGAGAGGGCCCGTGCCTCCACTCTCTCTTCGCTAGGTGCATCTCTGCCACAGATGCCAGCCAGGTCTCTTGCAAAAATAAAATGTCGACCTCAATCTGGCCGAAAAAACTGAAGGCCGCATAGCGAGCCGCTGTAGAACGCACACTTGCGACATTAATAGTCGCAAGGCGGATTGGAGCGGGTACAGCCATTTAAGTAATTGGCATTGCACTCCCCTCTACATACCATTCATTCTCAAACACCCGGATCCCCCTCGGAATCCTCCGAGGATAGGATCCCAAAGTGGCTCCACTCCCCAATCCCTCCCTCAACCCCATGACTCGGCCCTGGCTGAGAGCCACCCGTACCCACCCGCACTGGGACTTTCTTCTTCTTCCTGCCCTTCTTTTTTTGCTGGAGCTGCCAGCCGCCAGGAGGGAACCCATCTTCATCCTCCGACCGGCCGCTGACAGCATCCTTGGCCTGCCTCTTCCTCCCCGGTCCAGACAGGTCCATGGGGACCGCCTCTGAAGGACCGGGGTGTGTGGTGTGTGCAGGGGGGGGAGAAGGGGATACGGGACGGGGGAGGGTGGGAGAAGAAGGGGGGGGGACAGGAAGGGGAGGAGGGAGGAGGATGGGAAGGGGAGGAGGAGGGGGGGGAGGAGAGGAAAGGCGAGGGGGGGGGGGGGCGGGGGGGAGGGGGCTTCTTGTCCCTAAGGGGAATGACTGGGGGAGGGGGGTAAACGGGATGGGCCCTATCAGGGGGCTTCTTGGCTTTGGGCTTCGGGGCCCCAGATGTCTTGGGGGCCCCACTAGGCCCTGCAGCCCCCTGGTCCTCACTAGCTGGTCCTGGAGGACCAGCACCACCCCTACTCCCACCCCCATCCCCCTCTGGACCCGTCTCACCACGACTACGCCTGGGAGGCCTCTGAGGACGCGACCCCTCTTCGCCCTGGGCCCCAGGGGCGTCAGCAGCCGCCCCCGGGGCATGACCGGCCCCAGCGCGTGCCCCGGCCGGGTCGGGAGCACCCCCCGCCTCCTGCCCCCTGAAGGCCTTGGGGCATCGGCTAAAGGGGTGACCCAACTCCCCACAAAGGTTGCAGACAATAAGTCTGCACCCTTCGGGGGAGTGCCCAAAGCCGTTGCACCGGACGCAACGCGGCATGGTGCAATCCGCGCTCAGATGGGAAGGACTGCCGCACTTAAAGCAGCGGCGGGGCTGGCCGGGGTAGAAGACCAGGATCCTGTCCCGCCCGATAAATGCGCTACCGGGCAGGTGCGCAACGGTGTTGCTGACGCGCCTCAAGCGGATCCTGGCCAACCAAGCCCCCGTCCATACCCCGCGCTCGTCCAAGTTCTTACGAAGCCCGGACAGGAGCTGTCCATACCTCCCCAACCAAGTCATAATGTCCTCGGGGGGGAGGGACTCGTTCCTCACGAGTACGGTGATATTCTTTATCTCCTCCTGCCGCGACAGCGGAAACACTCTGAAGCCCTTCCACGGATCTGCCCTCTTCACCAGCTCGTAAAGAGTCAGGAAGCGCTCCATTGTGACAGGAGTCACGAAACTGACATCAAACTCGTTAGAGTTTGCGGGATGTATCACCGCAAACAAGTCCGCAACTTTAAAGTGCATGCCCAGCAGGTAGTCGATGACCTGACCCCTGCTGGGACATGACCCAGAACCGTCCCATCTGAGCTGTACCACGTTGCGTCGCTTCCTCTCCGGACCCCCTGTACCCCGTTGCCAGGACTGAGCACCCTGAGGCTGCTCAGCGGGCGGGGCCCGGAAATTCTGGGCCCCAAACTGCCCATACAGGTGGCCCAGAGGGACGCTGGACCCAGCCACCTGGGCGAAGGACCTGGTACGCTTGAGGGCGTCCAGGAGGGCCGCCTCCTCTGCCACACCAAAGAGGCCTCCCGGCGCAGCCGAGGGAGAGGGGGGAGGGGGACCCTCCGCACCCACTGCCCCCTCAGGAACCGGTGCCCCCCCTGGGGCAGCCCCACCCCCACCCGCTGAAGCCCCACCCACCGAAGCCCCCACTGGGCGGGGCTCCCTCGCCCTCACCACCGGGGAGGAGGGAGGAGGGGAGCTCGCACCCTGATCGCCCACGGGTGCTGGGGTGTCACCAGCGGGCTCACCCGCCTGGCCCTGAGCTCCCATCTCCGCCACATCTCCATCCCCCCTGCCACCGGTGGCATCCTCAGGCGGACCACCCGGCTGTGAGCCCTCCAACTGCCTTATAAAGGCCAGCGCCGGGCAGTCCGCCTTTAACTCCCCCATCTCCGCCTCCCCCCACTCAACATCACACAGGAGGATGCCCCCCTCCTCCATGGGCTCCCCCTGGTCCTCCTCCACCTGCCCTGCCACCAATGGGGAGTCCCCCGGGCCGGAAGTGGCAGAGAGGCCGGGGTCACTGGTCACAGATCCCTGCACGGGGGACACGCGGCCGCTTCCCGCGGAGGCCACGCCCCCCGATGACGCGCGGCCGTTGGCCACGCCCCCCGGCCGCTGGCCACGCCCCCCGATGACGGCCCGCCGGGAGCCGCCTCCCGGCCGCTGGCCACGCCCCCCCCGGCCCCTCCATCCACCCGGCGACCCCCCACCGGCATTGAGCCCTCCCCCAGCCCCCCAACAACGGGCAGTGGTGCCCCCTTTGAGGCAGCCACTGCCCCACTCACCCCAACAGTCCCCACGCTCCCCCCACAGTCCCCGGCCTCACAGGCTGTGTCCAATGTTCCGGGGGCTGCCAGTCCATCTGCAGCCAGGCTCCGCCCCCCCTCCACCACACACGCGGCCGCAGCGGGGGCCGCCATCTTGGCTGCCGCCACCCGCGCGGCCTTCTGTGCATAGGTGGGCTTCATTGGGGGGGCTACCCTGGCACTGGCCTTGCCTGCCACTGTCGCCGTCACCGCTGCCGCCTCTGCCGCCACCGCTGCCGTCACCTCTGCCGCCACTACCACCTCTGCCGCCACTGCCACCTGCGGGGGGGTCACCTCCACCCCCGGGCCTATCCGCGCATCATCAGGTACCCTACCCGGGCTAGCCTGGGCCCCTACCTCTGGTTGGGGGACCTCAGGCCCCTCCCGGGGACCCTCCGCGCTCACAGCCACAGGGGCTTCAGCTCCCAGGTCTTGCTGGGGCACCGCTTCCACCGCCTCCACCGCCACCGCTGCCTCCGCCACCGCTGCCTCCGCCACCGCTGCCTCTGCCACTGCTGCCACTGCATCCTCCTCCAGGGTCTGTGCCGGGACCTGGGTATGGGATGACGCACTCCTCCTGGCCGCCTGGGATCCCTCCTGGTTGGCTCTGGTGACCATCCGCCTAACCTCCTGGAGGAATCCCTGCTCGCCTGCACCACGGTCGCATAGGCCGACCAGGAGGTCCCACAGGTCCCGGCACTGGGATCTAAGGGTCTCGAAGGCCGCCTTCGTCTCCCTCCGCCGGGAGCTGGAGGATCTGTCCCGCTGGTTCCGGACCTCCCCCAGCTTCCCGGCCTTGACGACATAGACTTGGGCGGCCCTCAGGATGAGCCCCTTCACCCGGACCCTTCTCGCCTTCAGCCTAGGACCGTCCTCACCCGGCTGGGCTCTGGTCCAATCCATGATGTCAAATTGTGTCTGGAGGAACAACCGTTCCTCCCTGGTGAGACTCTTGAGCCCAGCCGGGCTTGGAGTGCTCCCAGACCGAGTGGAGGGCCCTGGGCTCAGGGACGCCATCCCTCCTCCTCCTGGATCTCTGCAGTAGCAGCAGAGCAACACCACACACAGCCTCCCCTGTCTTCCTTGGAGTGTAGTTCCGGTTTCAACCACCGCATGAGACTGGCGCTAGAGAGCTGTGGAGGAAGAGGAAGTGGTGTTTGGAGGTTTTTTATTAAAATTAAAACAGCTTCCAAACATAAACATGACATACAGAAAATGAAAATAAAACATACCATAACTTCGGTAAACATAACATTAATCAAACTCAACACAATAAACACACTCAAACACAAACATAACACTGTGCACCGCTGGCCTCGCCGTGCTGACCCCCGAGAAGACCTGCGGGGGTCCCTGCACACAATCCTACGAGGCAGGCCTAGGGCAGGAAGAAGAAGGAATGGGAGACATCCCTCGGGTTGGCCCCCGGAGCCTCGATCGACAGGACTCCCTACGGCCGCCCCTCATCAGGGTCCCCCATTAAAAGTGAGCCACTTCATTCATACCAACAATCATACCACACGCACGAACACATACACGCCCCCACCATGCGCATCGTATGCAGGCGGGAGCGCAATTGGAGCGCAATGTGCTCGCACTTGCTCACAAAAATAAAACAAAAACCCTACGGGGGGGGTAAAGGACAGCCAGGACCCATCACCGAAAGGAAGAGGCCCGGAAGAGTCCTTAAGGTGGCCGGAAGTGGAAACCCCGCCACCGCCGGGCACACCTCTCGTCCCCAACCCTCTCCCCCTCTAGACGCCTTACCTTCACCAGCTCGTGATATACGTCACCCACCACCTCATGCACGGACAGGGTTTTGTCCCTAGTGGACAGGAGACACCGCGCGTGCCAAGTGTAGTAAAGGCAGACTACGCTAACTAAATACAGTGACGACAAATCAAAACCCCTGTGGACTCTGAAGTTGCCGTACACCCTCTCCGGAACGGTCCAGGCCCGGAGGCGGGGATAGCCGATGGCATCCCCCACCCCCTCAAGAACCTCCGAGTTAAAGGGGCACTCGACCAGAAAATGGTCCATGGTCTCCAGCACCCCCCCGCACTCGGGACGAGGACAGCCTCTGTCCGCTAGGTTCCTGCACTTCAAGTTGGATCTCACGTAAAGCCGTCCGTGGAACGCCCTCCACGCAAGATCCCAAAACTTGAGGGGAATTCTCTTGGAATTCAGGAGAGCTAACCCCTCCACGAGGACCCTCTCCGGGCAATCCCGCAAGGCCAGTGGCTTCAGAACGTCCGAAGTCATGACCCTTGAGTACAGCTCTCGCCGACCCAAGGAGCCCACCTCCAGAGCAGTTATCCGCCACCGCCTCAGCACCTTTAAGGCTGTCGGAACGTAGGAGGGTAGGTACTCATGGGATCTGCGAAGATCACCAGGGCGCCCACCTCCCTCCCAGCCACCCAAGAACAGGAGGAACCAGTCCTTGCATGAACGCTCCCACAGAGTCGGGACGTCCACAAAAATGGATTGAAGATTGAACTTCACAAAAATGATGGTGAAAAACACCATCGGATTGATCATGTCCAATCCCCCATCCCTCCTCTGCCGGTACGTGACTTCCCTCTTGATCAAATTCAGCCTGTTGCCCCACAACAGTAGGAAAAACAGGCTGTAGATCCGCGTATAGAGCGATTCTGGCAGAAGACACACGTAGCTGACATAGAGGAACTCCGGCAGCAGGTAGGTTTTCACCAGGCTAACCCTTTCCCTCAGTGACAGCTTCCAACCTTTCCAGGCGTTGACTTTCCGGGTGGCACCCACAAGCCGCCGCTCCCAGTTTTGCTTCGGGTAGTCACCCGGGCCAAATGTGATGCCGAGGATCTTAACTTCTGGCTGGGGGCGGGGGAACACGTCCGGGAGGGCGAACTGCTCACCCTCCTTCCCCAACCAGAGAACTTCGCTCTTGTCCCAGTTGACCAACGAACTGGACGCCTCGGAGTAGTCCCCGATCTGCGTTTCCACAAACCGGGCCTCCTCTCGGCTAGACACCACCACCGAGACGTCGTCCGTGTAGGCCACCACCTTAACCGCAAAAACCGGGCCACTGCCGGGCGCCACCGCGACCCCCCTCACACGCTCGCAGTCTAGCCTCCTCACGAAGGGGTCGACCGCAAAGACGTAGAGCAGGGGACTCAGAGGACAGCCCTGCCTGACACCAGAGTCCACCGAAAAGGAAGGACCCACCCAACCGTTCACAAGGGGGAAGCTCTCCGCCCCCCTGTACAAAACCTTCAGCCAATTGATAAATCGAGCGGGCAGGCCGTATTTCCCCAGGAGAAGCCAGAGGTACTCGCGGTCTACCCGATCAAAAGCCTTAGCCTGATCCAGGGCCAGCAGATACCGTCCCTCTCCCGTTGCCCTGCACCTTTCCACGGCCTCCCGGACGTTCAGGACGGCACTAAAAGTGCTCCGGCCGGAAATTGCACAGTGCTGAGAGGTGGACAGTAACTTGTCTGCGACAGCAGACATACGCAAGAACAGGATCTTCGCCAGGATCTTCCTATCCGTGGTGAGAAGGGCGATAGGACGCCAATTCTCCACCCGGGACGGATCCTTCCCCTTTGACAGCAGGATCAGGGCTGACCTTCTCATTGAGGGAGGGAGCAGACCTACCGCCAAACACTCGTTGAACACTTCCCTCAAGTGAGGAGCCAAGAGGCTCTTGAAGG
>CM053026.1:774737514-774772249 GCA_028564925.1 Lithobates sylvaticus | reverse complement strand
TAAAAACCACACACATATAGGGGACGGAGGAGGGTGGGGGGAGGGGAGAAAAAAGGCTAGGTAAGGGAAGATAAGCATATATGAAAAAAAAAAGAAAAGAAATTCTCCCTTGGTGGTGGGGTTTTTAGGCAGCAACAGACGTCTGGTAGAAAATATCAGACGAGTGTATTGAGTGAGAGACCAAGTCCATCCAAATCAATTTGCAATGTTTATTCAAAATTTTAAAAGAATAGGATGACACATAAAAAAAGGAGTGTAAAACACAAGCCCATACAGAATAAAAATACGAATACAGTACACAAAATAAAACCAACAAATATCACCTAGCACCACTACTGATATAGTCAGAAGCAGTGATTATATAGGGTGTGACAAAAACACTGACGCGTTTCGACCTGTTGTCTGTATCGGTCTTCCTCAGAGCATTTCTGTCTGCTGGAATAAAAAGACATTGTAACAGCAACTCCTCAGTTATGTGTTTCTGTACATTTATACTCATGTCCATATACATTTTTTATTATTATCGATATAGTTACCGGTATGGGTGTAGTGTATGGGATAATCTTCTGCATGGGTGTTTGTAAAAAGTCCCGTTGTTGTTCCTGGTGGCTACCAATTCCAGCTCCTATTGGTGAATCGAGGCACAGTGGGTCGTCCGGGCCGTATGTGGCTTGCGAGGAGTCACACTTCTAACTGACTTGCCAGTGGAGACCCCAGAACGGGCCCCCGGGGGCACGGAGGGGGGGGAGAGGGAGGGGAGAGGCCGACAGTAGGACACCCCCAACAGTGGACTCCTGGAATATACCAAGAAATCATTCAGGGGCACATCTATATACAGTGGAAGCAGAAGGAGAGGGAGAGCTCTTTGTAAGAGAGAGTCCCTCAGGTGAGGTTGAGAATAATACTATTCCACACTTAGAGGGTGTGACCAATACCATTGGTCTCACCCTCCTACGAGTCACAGTTCACCTCACATGTAGAGTGTGTCTCATTTTGTAAAGAATTATATATTTAAGTATTAGATTATACAGAGAAAGGAAGTGAATAATGAAATAGAAATATGTCTAGTATTGGAAGGAAAGGGGAGAGATGGGGAATGTGGGTGAAGAGAAAGAAAAAAAAAAAAAAGGAAAAGACCAATGGGAGAAAGAAGGAAGAAAAGGGCAGGGTGACAAGGAGAGACATATATGTATGGCGCGCTTCATACACATAACGGAATACAAAGAGGGGAAATGTTGAACTGGTGGGGAAGGTGGGGGGAAAGTAAGGTGATGAACAGGCGATGCATTGGGTGAAGGATGTGAACCATTGTGTGGTGGTGAAGGGTGTGACACGTGAAGGGGAAGGGGATGCGTGGGTGAGTACAATTTGAAGCAAGGGGGGGGGGGGGGGGGGGGGGGGGGGGGGGGGGGGGGGGGGGGGGGGGGGGGGGGAAAAAAAGGGGAAGCAAACACGGGGACAAAAAGAGGGGGACGGACACGGACAGGTGGGGTGGGGGAAGGAGGAAGGAAAGGAAAACGGGAAAAGAAAGGGGAGGGAGGGAAGGGGGGCCAAAGGGGCAAGGGGAAGATAATTATTGGTGTGAGCACATAGTGAAATGTGATTGTGCTGGTATGAGGAGTGGGGCATATAAAATATAAATGTGTAAATCTAGGGGAAGGGGCAGGTGAAGGCGGGGGGGGGGGGGGAAAGAAAGGGTGGAAAAGAAAAAGAAAGGGGAGGTGGTTGTGAGTGAGAACAGAGAGAGGAGCGTGGAAGGGAACAGGGGGGGGGGGGGGGAGACAAGGGGAAGGGGGAAAAAGGGGAAGCGGGTGATGAATGATAGTGTGGGGTGAAAAGCGAAGAGGGGATGTGATGTTGGGCAAGGGGAGGAGGGGGGTAAAAACAAAACCAAGAATGGCGGTGAATTATGTATGTGTGGGAATGAGATGAATGGATGAGAATAAGAAAAAACAAAAAGAAGGGGAAAATGCAAAGAATAAATGAGGAGGAAAGGGACATATACTATATGATGGTGATTATCGTTACCTTCAATATAATGTTTGGTCACATAGGCCACAGAATGACAGTGCACAGGGTTCTTAACCAAGGTACACCGGCTTTTGAGGAGATCAAACAAAAATCTCTGATGAAATCTATGAATACAAACGAGAAGATGGAAAGGGGGGGGGGGGGTTTCATTCAGAACCCTTTTTAGCTCATATATAAAGAGGAAATTCCCTTGAGGGGGAAGATAATACTCACTATGGACTCAAATGTGCCTGGAGTATGCTGGGCCTCCTGCGGAAGTGAGGTGCCATTCTTCACCCTACCTGGCTTATAAATGTGTACTCCCAGAGCTGATTGGTTCGATGTGGTGAGTGGCCAAGCGGGTCCCGCCCCCCTCCCCCCAGCCACCGTACCCACCGGTGTCCCGACAGGGCCCCCGAGGCCAGTCATGGCGGCCAATCAGGTCCGCCTCGTGTGCACTCCCCCGGCGTTCTCCGAAGGCTTCGGCCCTGCACCTGCATCATTTCCGTCGCAAAAGCGTGACGTCATGAGCGTGCGCGCACGTACGGGGCCCCGCACATGTGCACAACGTCCGGAAATGTCGGAGGACGCCGCCAGCAAAGGACCAACCCCCCGGAGACGCCCAGGACCAGCCTGGACGCCTGTGGGGGGAGGATAGAGGGAGGGACAAAATTAAAAGTCCACTCCCTCACCTTTGCTGGGGAGACACAACAGACCGGGGTGCCCAGAGGTCAAGATATAACCAGACGGAGCGGATGGTGCCACCTAGAGGAAAAACAAGGGAAAGATGGTCAAATACAAAAAGGTTGAAAAATAATTTTAAACAGAGAAAAAAATGATTGGGAAGGAGAGACCTGGGTTGCATGGGACTATTGGATCCCATGCAGTCCATAAGGACTAATGTTATTATTGTCTCTCATTTAGTCTACAGTATTAGGAACAGTCCGACTCAGTTATAGTGGGATGTCCCCATTATGTAGATCATATGGTGAACGTACTTATATTTCAGAGTACCTTATTTTATGATAGTTTTTAGAGATAGAAACGAAAAGAAAAAAACCACAAGCACCAAATGTATATGGAAATGAGCCGCATGTTTGACTGTACTCTTGACAGAGGGAGGGATGGAGAAAGGGGTTGTTATTGGATCTTGGCCCCATACAATATCAATGGAGACATAACATACAAGAAATCTTGCGATGTCGTGTGTGTGTGTACATCTCATAAGAGGGGGGGGGGGGGGAAGACGAAGCAGGGGTGAATGCAGGATGGTGTAAATGTCCTTATTGGGTCTTGCCCGACACGAAGCCCTTAAGGAAGGGAGCATATGAGATGGATTCATTGAGTCCTGGAGGCACATTGGCCTGCAGCCTATGAGTCCATCTCTGTTCGTGCTGCAAAAGTGTCTTATTCCAATCACCGCCTCGACCGGGAATATGTACCCGGTCGAGAGCGGTGAAGGATATACGAGGTATTTTGTAGTTGTGTTGTACAACAACATGCCTGCCTAAAGCTAGGTAGTGATTCCCAATTTGCATGGAATATATATGCTTAGACATCCTGCGATAGAACTCCTGCTTCGTCTTCCCCACATAGAAGGCCCCACATTCACACGACATCATGTAAACAATACCTCTGGTTTGGCAATTAACATAATGTGAGGGTTTGAAGATAGTCCCATTAGGTAGACTGAAAGTCCTCTCCCGTCTGATATATTGGCAGAAGGAGCAATTATATTATTATATTATAATTATATTATAAGCATATATGTAGATAATAATTAAAACGCAAAAAAAGAAAGCAAATGGTCAAACTAGGAAAAAATCTTATGTAGCCTTAAAAACAATACTTCTAAAAATCCTGATACTTACTATGGAGATGCACGAACCCGCCACCCCCATGTATCAAAGTGTGTGTGTGTGTATATATATAGATATATGTATATATATATATATATATATATATATATATATATATATATATATATATATATATATATAGAACGAAACCTACGATAAGAAATTGATAAAAATATAAACTTTTTTAAAAACAATCGAATGGTCATATTTACTGTAATATTGATAAAGAAGATGGTGGCAATATGAGGACCTACGACCAGGCTATAGTACGGTCGCTATTTCTATGCCTTCGTTGAGGCCGCCAGGCAAGAGAACGTCTAAGGTATATATCCAGAACGTTTCTCTGGCACATAGTCTCTTAAAACGCTCAGCTTCGGTCATGGATTTTGGAATTTGTTCAATAATCCAACCCTGGAGGCCATTGGTGGATTTTTCATGGTGCTGGGCAAAGTGTCGGGGGACACTATGCATATCCTTACCTCCCTCAATGAGACGCCGGTGCTGGCCGAACCGCTGTCTCAAAGGACAAATTGTTCGTCCAACGTAGACGAGACCACACGGGCAGGTAAGGCCATAAACTACAAAATCTGAGGAGCAATTGTAGAAATGGTCAATGGGATAGGTTTTACCTTTACACTGAAAAGATTTTTTGCCATGGTGGATAAAGGAGCAGGTCTTGCAGCGTGGTTTTTTGCATTGGTACATACCTATTAAGGGTATGAGGGTGTTAGTGTTTACGGTGGTCTGTATAGTTTGGAGTTTGCTGGGTGCAATTTTATTTTTGAGGTTGGGGGCCTTTCGGTATGTCATTTTGGCAGTTGGTGGAAGAATATTTTTAAGTAGGGGATCTTGTTGGAGAATGTTCCAATGTTTGTTTAAAATGTTTTCCATTTTTCTATATTGGTAGTTAAAAGTAGTGAGAAATCTCAGGGAATGGTCCATATTCTCTCTCACTTTTTTAACAGGCTTACCCTTGGAGTACAGAACGCAAGCTTCATCAACAAGCTCAGGTGGATAATCTTTGTCCGCAAATTTTTTCTTAAGAGGTATACTTAGTTTATCATAGTCAGCATCAAGGAGGCGACAGAACTGTCCCTTAGGTATGTTTTTTGTCCATTTCGGGTAGTGACAGCTCTTATAATGCAAGAAGGAGTTGCCAGCTGTGGGTTTCGTGTAGTTCTTGGCAATAATGTTCTCGTTGGCATGACCTAGCTCTAGATCGAGGAAGGCCAGGCTAATAGGGTCAGAAGCATATGTGAATGACAAACCATAGGGGTTGGAATTACAGTGTTCAACAAAAAGGGGAATCAAATCGGGGGTACCGTCCCAGATGACGATTAAATCGTCAATATAGCGACCATAAAATATAATGTTGGCAGAGTAAGGATTATTTTGCGTAATGTAATTTTTCTCCCAATAGCCCATTGCAAGGTTTGCATAGGAAGGAGCAAAATTAGCTCCCATGGCTGTCCCCTGTATTTGCAGATAAAAATCACCATTAAAATTAAAGTAATTATGTGTAAGACAAAAATTTGGGGCTTCTAAAATAAAGGTGGCTTGGCGCGGATTAATAAGAGGGTCTTGTGCTAGAAAATACTCTAGCGCTAATAGTCCGAAAATGTGTGGTATGGATGTGTATAGTGAGGTCACATCTAAGGACAGCCACCTATAGGAGGAATGCAGGAATCAGGACTCAGGACTACATTGTGCTCAGAATGCAGGAATCAGGAGTGCATTGCGCTCAGAATCCAGGACTCAGGACTGCATTGTGTTCAGAATGTAGGAATCAGGATTGCATTCAGAATGTAGGAATCAGGATTGCATTGCTTTCAGAATGCAGGAATCAGGAGTGCATTGCGCTCAGAATGCAGGAACCAGGATTGTATTGCGCTCAGAATGCAGGAATCAGGAGTGCATTGCACTCAGAATGCAGGAACCAGGATTGTATTGTGCTCAGAATGCAGGAATCAGGATTGTATTGCGCTCGGAATCCAGGACTCAGGACTGCATTGTGTTCAGAATGTAGGAATCAGGATTGCATTCAGAATGTAGGAATCAGGATTGCATTGCTTTCAGAATGCAGGAATCAGGAGTGCATTGCGCTCAGAATGCAGGAACCAGGATTGTATTGCGCTCAGAATGCAGGAATCAGGAGTGCATTGCACTCAGAATGCAGGAATCAGGATTGTATTGCGCTCAGAATGCAGGAACCAGGATTGTATTGCGTTCAGAATGCAGGAATCGGGATAATCAATCTAAAAAGAAATGGGGATCATTAAGTACTCCGCTCATCACCTAGCTACATCTATAGATTGCACCCAAAACACTTGCCACAGCACCAGCTCTATAGATATAACCCCACGGCACCAGATATAGATCCATTGCACAAGATAAAGATCCAGAGCACTAGAAAAACGGCACCACCAACTATAAAACCACAGCACAAAACCACATCACTGGGTCTGGGCAGCTCACAGACTGCCAGGGCCAGGCCAGCATATCACTTGGCGGCATGCACTTGAGTGGGCGGGGCTGCAACACCATGACACACACTACACAGGCAGCCAATCATTGAAGAGGAGGGCAGAAAGGCTGAGCTGCGGAGCGGAGGACACTAGACAGTGTCAGTGTGAGAACAGAAACAGTCAGATGTAGGAAAAAAAAGTCAGCGGCGGCCGCGATTGCAGCGCCGCGGACATTTAAACAAAACACACAGTGACACAGTCTGAAAGCCAACAGCAACACCTGATGATTCCGGGGGGGGGCAATTGCCCCACCTTGCCCGTATTTGCGGACGCCCATGAGCACAGTGGTCCAATGCCGGGCCCAGGACTGTGCGTGACTGAGTGCCAGGTATAGAGAAGATTGTGGCTTTGTATAATCCAGTGGCGATAAATACTCCTCTTCCCCCTCATACACCAATTCCTGCTGTCTCCATCAAGCACACACGATTCCCCACTGATTTTCACGGGGGGGAGGGGGCGTGTGCAGGTTTTTTTTTAAGAGAGAGAGAGAGAGAGAGAGGAAAAAAAATCTATATATATATTTTAGAGAGAGAGATATAAATCTATATATCTATTTAGAGAGAGAGATATACATTGATATATCTATTTATTTAGAGAGAGAGAGAGAGATCTATATATCTATGTATTTAGAGAGAGAGAGAGAGAGAGAGAGAGATACATCTATATATATCTATTTATTTAAAGAGAGAGAGATAAATCTATTTATTTATTTATTTAGAGAGAGATAAATCTATATATCTATTTATTTAGAGAGAGAGAGAGATAAATCTATATATCTAGAGAGAGAGAGATAAATCTATATATCTATGTATTTAGAGAGAGAGAGAGAGGAATCCTATATATCTATTTATTTAGAGAGAGAGACAGAGATACATTTATATATCTATTTATTGAGAGAGAGAGAGAGAGAGAGAGAGAGAGAGAGAGAGAGAGAGAGAGATAAATCTATATATCTATTTATTTATTTAGAGAGAGAGAGAGATATAAATCTATATATCTATTTATTTATTTAGAGAGAGAGAGAGAGAGATATAAATCTATATATCTATTTATTTAGAGAGAGAGACTTGCATATATGTGAGTATGTGTATATACATTAAAGATTCTCTGTGTGTGGCTTCACTGTATGGCCGCATTAAATTCTCCCCAAGTCCAGATGCTTCATCTGCCACAAAAACTATTGGCAGACTTGGCTCCGTTGTGCCAGGGTAGAGGCCTACTTGAGGGGATGTTGAGGCGTCCTTCATTCAGGCGACGTCCCAAGGAAGATTGTCTGAAGATATGTGCATCTCGGCATCTCTTGGCTCCCGTATGCACCAACATCCACACACAAATCATAGATTTGCATCGGCCAATGCAAAATATTTCTTATTAAAATTCAAAGAGCCAGAATGTGGAGGCTTTTTTACCCTCACAAGCTTCCCATCTAGGGCCCCGACGCAATTGGGGAAGTTTGTCCTTTCCCAGAATTCATCCGCAATCTCCTCCCACATGTCTCCATTTGGCACAGGCATCACGGCTTCATGCAGCTCCTCCCACATCGCCAAACACGTTTCCCGGATAACTTGAGACACCCATGAGAAAATAATGGTGCAATTAAGGCTTCTTTCCACGGGGCTGATCCGCCCCGTGGATAGCCGCTTGCTCAGCGGGGATCGCCGTAGCGATCTCCGCTGAGCAGGAAGATGACAGGTCTGTCTCTGCACACTGCGCAGGGACGGACCTGTCAGAGCGCTGCTCTCCCCTATGGGAGATCGGGTGACGACGGACCGTAGAGTCCGTCACCCGATCCGATGACGGATGGAAAAATAGTATTTTCCTCCGTCACACTTTTTTTCAGGTCGGATGTCAGCGGACATGTCACCGCTGACCTCCGACGCTCCATAGACCTCTATGTAGCATCCGTTCAGGTCCGCCTGAAAAGCGGACAGATTGGCCGTGTGAAAGAGGCCTTAGCAAACGTTCGTCCTGTTGCCAGAAACCTAGAATAAAATAGAAGGCAATGTGATATGTTACAAACATGTATAAAATATTTAACCATTCATTTTACAAAAAATATAATTCTGCTCTAGAGAAAAAACTGAGTAGGGGACTTCGGACTTTTTAGGCACCATTAGCCAAAATATATTTTATCAAAAATTATTTATCACAAAAAAACATGGACAATTTATTACAAATAATTAAAATTCACCACAAATGTTAATAAAAATATAGTATAATAATACTGCTACCATATCCAACCAGTAATAAACAATGGAGCTAAAAGAAATGCGTGTATCAACATTCCATAATCTGTAGAGAATCCATCAGACATGGGAGTAAGTCACACATGTGCAAGTCTCAAGCAAGTCCCAAGTTACTGTGGCGAAAAGCAAGCAAGTCATTTATTTGGGCAAGTCACAAATCAAGTCAAAATACTGATCTACCCCATTTCCACCTTTAAATTAGTTAAAAGTCAGTGTTCAGGAAAGGTTTTGTTTTATTTTCAACATTAACAAAACTGCTTTGTGCTTTTTTCTTGGCATATTAACCGCTTCCCGACCGCCTCACGCAGATATACTGCGGCAGAATGGCAGGCAAAATCACGTACCTGTACGTGGCCCTTTAATTGCCTGCCCGTGGGTCGCGTGCGCGACCCGGTCGGGAGCTCCGTGACCACGGCCGCGGGACCAGCGGACCCGATCGCCGCTGGTGTCCTGCGATCGGGTCACAGAGCTGAAGAACGGGGAGAGGTCTGTGTAAACAAACCTCTCCCCGCACTTCCTACTCTGCTTGTCACTGATCGGCTGTTCCCTGTTATCGGGAAAGCCGATCAGTGACGTCAGACGTCAGCCCCGCCCCCTAATGTAAAAAAAAACACACACACGTCACAGCCCATAACCCCTCCCCCTAGTGGTTAACTCTTTCACTACAACTGTCATTTATACAGGAATCAATGCATTTAAATAGCACTGATTGCTGTATAAATGACGATGGTCCCAAAAATGTGTCAAAAATGTCCGATGTGTCCGCCATAATGTCGCAGTCACAATAAAAACCGCTGATCACCGCCATTACTAGTAAAAAAAAAAATATTAATAAAAATGCTATAAAACTATCCCTTATTTTGTAAACGCTAATTGCGATTTTTTTTTTTTTTTTTTTTACCAAAAATATGTAGAAGAATACGTATCGGCCTAAACTGAGGAAAAAAAATTTTTTTTATATATTTTTTGGGGATATTTCTTATAGCAAAAAATAAAAAAATATTGATTTTTTTTCAAAATTGTCGCTCTATTTTTGTTTATAGCGCAAAAAATAAAAACCGCAGGGGCGATCAAATACCACCAAAAGAAAGCTATTTGTGAGGAAAAAAGGACACCAATTTTGTTTGGGAGCCACGTCGCACAACTGTGCAATTGTCAGTTAAAGCGACGCAGTGCCGAATCACAAAAAGGGGCCTGGTCCTTTGGCTGCCAATCGGTCTGGGGCTGAAGTGGTTAACCACTTTCAGACCGGACCAATTTGCAGCCAAAGGACCAGGCCCCTTTTTGCGATTCGGCACTGCGTCGCTTTAACTGACAATTGCGCGGTCGTGCGACGTGGCTCCCAAACAAAATTGACGTCCTTTTTTTCCCACAAATAGAGCTTTCTTTTGGTGGTATTTGATCGCCCCTGCGGTTTTTTTTTTTTTCGCTATAAACAAAAATAGAGCGACAATTTTGAAAAAAATTCAATATTTTTTTATTTTTTGCTATAAGAAATATCCCCAAAAAATATATAAAAACACATTTTTTTTCCTCAGTTTAGGGCGATACGTATTCTTCTACATATTTTTGGTAAAAAAAAATCGCAATAAGCGATTATTGATCGGTTTGCGCAGAAGTTATAGCGTTTACAAGATAGGGGATAGTTTTATAGCATTTTTATTAATAATTTTTTTTTTTATTATTAATGGCGGAGATCTGTGATTTTTTTTGTGACTGCGACATTATGGCGGACACATCGGACATTTTTGACACATTTTTGCAGCAATTAATGCATTTAAATGCATTGATTTCTGTATAAATGACACTGGCAGTGAAGGGGTTAACCACAAGAGGGCAGTGTAATGGTTAAGTATGCCTAGGGGTGTGTTTTTTACTGTGGGGGGGGCGTGGCTGTCAGCTAGTGAATGCTGATCTCTGCTCACAGGGAGCAGAGATCGGCGTCACTAGTTGCTAGGCAGAACGGGGAGATGCTGTTTATCTCGGCATCTCCTCGTTCAGCCGCCCCGTGAGACGATCGCGGGGGTCCCCGCGGCGATCGAGTCCGCGGGGACCGCGATCGGACTCACGGGGGTCCCGACCGGCGCGGGAGCGCGCCGCTCCCGATGGCACGGACAGGCTAAAGGAGGGACGTATATATACGCCCTCCTGCCTGTACGTGCCATTCTGTCGACGTATATCGTCGTGCGCAGGTCGGCAAGTGGTTAAAGAAACACTTTGAATGCCCAAACAGCAGAAAAGGAGCAGAACACTCAGCAATTAAATGGTCAACAAGCCTGCAAAAAATGTAGTCCTTGCTGAGGGGGAAAATAACTAAGTTCAAAGTTTGAACTTCAAACTAATAACAAAGTATTTTACCATCTAAATCAGGGGACACAATGCCAACATCTGGACACTTGAATGGTGATGAGAATAGCCACTTAAAATGCCAGATATGGGGGTGTGCAATGGGTCAGTTTTAGGGTTTTAATATACTTTGTAAATAGCACCCTATACATTTCTAGTCAGTGGTAGTTGTATCCTCTGCATTATGCCCTGATAAAATAACATGTAATGACAGTGCAGGTCAGTGTGATAATCACTATGATTGCATCAGCAGCACTTATCTACAAGTTTCATATAAAAACACAATTTTTAACATTTGTAAAACAAGTGACCTAATGGACAATTCTGAGTGAGATTCTTTTTGAACCAAAGATGTGGGCTTTATTTTTGGATTGTGCATTGTACTACAGCAGAATTAAAAAAAAACATACTATATACAAATATACTATGCATATACAATATACTAAACCTAGTACTGACAAGATATTTTCTCTATTAACCACTTCAGCCCCGGACCAATTGGCAGCCAAAGGACCAGGCCCCTTTTTGCGATTCGGCACTGCGTCGCTTTAACTGACAATTGCGCGGTCGTGCGACGTGGCTCCCAAACAAAATTGGCGTCCTTTTTTTCCCACAAATAGAGCTTTCTTTTGGTGGTATTTGATCGCCCTGCGGTTTTTATTTTTATAAACAAAAATAGAGCGACAATTTTGAAAACATTGCAATATTTTTTGCTTTTTGCTATAATAAATATCCCCAAAAAATATATAAAAAAACATTTTTCTTCCTCAGTTTAGGCCGATACGTATTCTTCTACATATTTTTGGTAAAAAATTGCAATTAGCGATTATTGATTGGTTTGCGCAAAAGTTATAGCGTTTACAAAATAGGGGATAGTTTTATAGAATTTTATTAATATTTTTTTTTTTACTAGTAATGGCGGCGATCAGCGATTTTTATTGTGACTGCGACATTATGGCGGACACATCGGACATTTTTGACATATTTTTGGGGACCATTGTCATTTATACAGCAATCAATGCTATTTTAAATGCACTGATTCCTGTATAAAAATGACAGTTGTAGTGAAAGAGTTCCCCACTAGGGGGAGGGTAGGGGTTATGGGCTGTGACGTGTGCGTGTGTGTTTTTTTACATTAGGGGGCGGGGCTGACGTTTGACGCCATTGATCGGCTTTCCCGATGACAGGGAACAGCCGATCAGTGACAGGCAGTGTAGGAAGCGCGGGGAGAGGTTTGTTTACACAGACCTCTCCGCGTTCTTCAGCTCCGTGACCCGATCGCGGGGACACCAGCGGCGATCGGGTCCGCTGGTCCCGCGGCCGGGGTCACGGAGCTCCCAACCGGGTCACGAGCGCGCCGCTGGTGGCGCTTGCGCGACCCACGGGCAGGCAATTAAAGGGCCACGTACAGGTACGTGCTTTTGCCTGCCCGTGCCATTCTGCCGCAGTATATCTGCATGAGGCGGTCGGGAAGCGGTTAAAGAAGAGGATATGTAGAGATGGTTGTCCATATAAAAATGGCAGGAATGAGGAACAAGGCAATTAGTATATATATATATATATATATATATTAAATTACTTTGTAATATAATATACTGTATAATTTAATATAAACTTTATGGTCAGGCAGCCGTGTCCCGGCGGCCATTCCAGTATTCAAAAGCCGCACCTCCTCCTCGTCTGTGATAGGTGGGACACTCAATTTCCCAGCATTCAGTGTTCCGCCTATCACCGACATCCGCTCATCCTCCTAACACAGACGAGGATGAGAGGATGTCCGTGATAGGCTGAACACTGCCTGCTGTGAAATTGAGTGTTCCGCCTATCACAGACGAGGAGGCACGGCTTTTGAACACTACAATGTTCGCCGTCTGTCTGCATGACACTCTGATCAGGTAGGCAGACAGCGGCTTGAGGTTAGTGTGTTAGTGGTGGTTAGGGGTAGTGTTAGTGGTGGTAGTGTTATGGTGCCAAGTCATTGCAAGTCATATAGCCCAAGTCAAAGTCAAGTCACAAGTCAGTCAAGTCGAGTCATTTATTGAATTCAGTCAAGCAAGTCCTCAAACAGGTGACTTAAGTCTGACTTAAGTCAAGTCATGTGACTCAAGTCCCCCACCTCTGGAATCCATAGCTATGGTTGGAAGGCAGTATCACGATGACATATCAGAATTAATGGTTCAACATGTTGCGCGTATCTAGAACGCTTCTTCAGGAGCTTTACTTTAGAAAAATGGAGGAAATAAAGACAATTAACAATTAATAAATATATTACAATATTTACAAGAAATAAAGACATTTGTAATGGCATAGAGATATAGCACTAAGGTGCAAGTGGCACAAACAGAGGGCAAAAAGAAGGGGCTAAGGGACACCCTGGGGGTTAACCATACAGTCCTCAACAGTTAACAGGGAATAGGTTGCAGGCTTGCAATCATGAGGGCAACAGTTAACCGGACAGAGGTTCACAGGCTAGCGCAATCACAAGGGGCAACAGTTCAAAGGGCAGTCATCATTTCCAGGGCTTGAGTAACATGGCAGCAAGGTAGATTACTCACACCGGCAACTTTGGACAATTGCAGATGGTCACAAAACAGGCGGAGGATCAGAGAGGGCCCTGGTGTCCCCAGGGTCAGAGATGGCACATGGGAGGGGTCCTGGGCATCTGGGTGCAGCTCAGCAGTGACCAACTAATCTATCTTGCATAGAATCACGTTTCCAGCTGTATGCTTCTTTGTGCTATGTCTTCTGATCCTTGAGTTGACAGTCTCTCCATCAAGATGAACTGTCATGCTGTTGAGGTCATCTTTAATCATTGTCTCTTATTTCCAGACCATCATACAGAAATGGTTAAATTAGCATGCGTCGCTATTTGTATTTACAAAGACAGCAGTAGCTGTGAGCAGTAGCACCACGCCAAGGCTTCAACCCTTGCTACTGTCCATTCACACAACATTCATTCATGCAATCACGCACATTCTAGTCACTCTACACAACACTCATTACAAAAAAAGGGTGATGGAAGGAATCAAAGGGAAAAATTTGGATTGCTTAACTACCTTAGACCCGCGCTATAGCCAAATGACGGCTACAGCGCGGATCTATTGTGCCGGGACTACGTGTATTGACGTCGTCCCGGACACGAGCTGCCTGCGCTCCCCCTGAAGGGCGCGCGCGGCGCGCTCTGTGATCCAGCGAGTCTGTGAGACTCGCTGGATCACAGATCCGAGTAAGGGGTCGATCCTGACCCCTTACCACGTGATCAGATGTCAGCCAATGACAGCTGATCATGTGATAACAGAGCCGGTAATCGGCTTTTTTTCCTCCTCGCGCTGACAGCGCGAGGAGAAAAACAAAAAAAAGCCAATCATCTGTCCCTCTCACTGCAATGTGCCCAGTCAATTGTGCCCACCTTTGCCCCATTAAAGTGCCGCCTACCAGTGCCCACAGTGCCATCTCTCAGTGCCCACAGTGCCAGTGCTGCACATCAGTGTCACCTGCCAGTGCTCATCTGTGTCACCTATCAGTGCCATCTTTGCTGTCCCCATCAGTACCGACTTATCTGTCCCCACCAGTGCTTAAAACAATATAATTCTCTTTAAATCTTGGGGTCACACCAAGACAACTGCTATTGTCGAGTGGTACGAAAATAAAAAAAAAATGGATTTTCCTCAACATTTGCAGTCCCATCTATCTTCACATGGTGACAATGATTCAGGTCTCACAAGTTAAGGGTAGGGTAACCCAGCTTGGGGAGGTTACATTTGAGGAAAGTTATTTGTTCCATCAAATGGGGTGTTAGTTGTGCACGGTGTGGATTAAGGATGTTCCCAGTAATGGAGAAAACTCTCTCACTTTGCACAGTGGTTAGAGGACAGGATAGTAGTTGCTGGGCAACCAGGCAAAGACCAGGCCACACACTTTTCTTACCATCCCAGTAGGTCAAAGGGTCCTCCGCAGGAAGCAAAGGTGCTTCATATAGATAGGCCCTGACCATTTCAGAGGCGCTGCTCTCCTCTCGATTACCTACTGCTTGACCTGCATCCACCAGATTGCCAAGTGCCTCTACCCAACATGCACATGCTCATGTCGATTCTTTTTGAGTGATGGTGCCAGGCCTTGGCAGGTGAATCTTCCAAACCGGCCTCATCCGGCATGCATCTCTGTTGCTGTAAATTACGGACCCTTTCAATCAGTTTTTATTTCCAGTAGGAGAGGCTGTTGTCTCTGAGTGCCAGTTTACCTTGGATCCTGGGATCACACAGGGAAGCCAGCGTGAGTTTAGGGCTTCTGCGGACACGGTCATTTAGCCGATCTTTTAAGTTGTCTTGTAGCTTTCTGATGAAAGACACTACATCGGCATGAAGTGGGCTGCCACAAACAGGCTCCCTGTTTTCTAGGAACTATCCCATCTTAACTATGGGATAGGTAAACAAGGGTATGACCTGTCCTAGGCTGGCATTGCTCTGACTCAAGTTTTTTGTCGAATTCCGAAAGGGTTTTAGGACAGAAATGAGCTGCCCAATTATACACCAGTCATCACGTCCCAGTGGGGAATCAATCCCAATGCTGTGGCGGGATGATAGATTGTGTATGGCTGTCTTTTGCTCCAAAATTTGTTCCAGCATTTCCAGGGTATGGTTCCACCGGGTGCTGACATCTTGTTTCAGGTGATGTATAGGGAGCCCTGATTGTTCTTGCTCCTTCCTCAACAGTTGACTAGCCCCTACACTGTGGTGGAAATGCCCTGCAATCTTCCTGCAAAGGTCCAAGATTTGAGCAATTGTGTTGTTTTTCTTCACTGGGATTGCACCCTTGACCACTAAATACAGTATGTGTGCAAAACAGTGCACATCAACAAAAGATCCATCTTGGAGCGCTTTAACCATGTTTGAACCTCCGTCTGTCACCATGAACCCAACAGAAACATAGGTGACTGCCCGCTCTCCAAACCAATTGGCCAACATCGATCTAATCGCCCGCAATATGTTGGCAGAGCTGTGTTTATCATCACGGACTTCTGTGTGGAGCAGGAAACCTTGATAACCCCGTTGGTCTTGCACTGCAGACCTGCTTCCTGATGAAGTTTGAACTCTTACACTATTGCCACCACCAACAGGCACAAGTGGCCTGCCACCAGTGTGCAGTCAAAGACAAGAAAGCGTGTTGACCGCTGGGAGCTGTCCACAAATCAGTGGTCAAATGAATTGTCTGACCCTCGGCTTTGACCATTTTTTCCTTCAATACTGCAACGCACGAATGGTATATAGTGCTGGAATAGTCTTTCTGCTGAAAGTTGTTCGTGCAGGAACAATGTATCGTGGAGCAAGAGCATGCATGAGCTGTTTAAACGGCTCCCCTTCAATCATGCGAAAAGAGGCTCATCCAACAGCAATGAATTGGCCAATGAGGCGGGTGATCTTGTTGGCCTGCTGTTTTGACATGCCCTTGGAACTAAAGCCAACAAGACTATCTAGGGTAGGCTGATGATGTCCTTGGGAGGATGAGGAGCCTGATTGGGTCTGCAGTGGAACTACTGCACGTGGGCGGTTTGTCTTAATTGAACCCTCTCTATTGGCTGTGCTCTGTGGTGTGGTTACATAGTTAGTTAGGTTGAAAAAAGACACAAGTCCATCCAGTACAACCAGAAATAAAATAAAAATATATATCATACAATGCCATATACCCCATTCTATACCCACAGTTGATCCAGAGGAAGGCAAAAAAAAAACAGCAGAGCATGCTCCAATTTGCTAAAGCAGGGGAAAAAATTCCTTCCTGATCCCCCGAGAGGCAATCGGATTTTCCCCGGATCAACTTTACCTATAAATGTTGGTACCCCGTTATATTATGTACATTTAGGAAAGTATCCAGGCCTTTCTTAAATCAATCTACTGAGCTGGCCAGAACCACCTGTGGAGGGAGTCTATTCCACATTTTCACAGCTCTTACTGTGAAGAAACCTTTCCGTATTTGGAGATGAAATCTCTTTTCCACTAGATGTAAAGAGCGCCCCCTTGTCCTCTTTGATGACTGTAAAGTGAATAACTCAACACCAAGTTCACTATATGGACCCCTTATATATTTTTACATGTTGATCATATCCCCCCTTAATCTCCTCTTATCAAGGGTGAATAAATTCAGTTCCTCTAATCTTTCCTCATAGCTGAGCTCCTCCATGCCTCTTATCAGTTTGGTTGCCCTTCTCTGCACTTTCTCCAGTTCCCCGATATCCTTTTTGAGAACTGGTGCCCAAAACTGAACTGCATATTCCAGATGAGGTCTTACTAATGATTTGTACAGATGATATATCTCTCTCTCTGGAGTCCCTACCTCTCTTATACAAGAAAGGACTTTGCTGGCTTTGGAAACCGCAGCTTGACATTGCATGTTATTATTGAGCTTATGATCTACCAAAACCCCCAGATCCTTCACTACGGATCCCCCCAGATCCTTCGCCACTACAGATCCCCCCAGATCCTTCTCCACTATGGATCCCCCCAGTTGTACTCCCCCTAGTATGTATGATGCATATTCTTAGCCCCCAAGTGCAGAACTTTACATTTATCAACATTAAACCTCATCTGCCACATAGTCGCCCAATTAGGCAGAGCATTGAGGTTGGCTTGTAAATTGGAGATGTGTTCGAAGAGGTACCACCAGTACAGTCAGAGTCCGTTATGCTGCTTGCTGCACTACCATCTTCTTTTTCTGCCCCTGCCCGCAGTAAAGTAGAGTGGTGGTAATTTTTAAGGTGTGTGTTCATACCAGCATTGGTTAAATGTCCCAACTTTTTTACCCCTACTCACTTGCTTCCAACACAATTTTCACTTTCCAAAGAATGTTTGAAAGTATTTCCAAACGTTGCTGCGGCAAGATGCAGCCCCTTGACCCTGTTGATCTCTACTACTATTTAGGGCTGATAGAGCTGAAGCAGGTAGCACACCAGTGGTGGAAGCTTTTGCCACTACAGTTACACTTGGTGAACTAGTGCTAATGGCAGGGGTGCTGGGGAGGTCGGTGTTATCATCGCAGGATTCTTCCTCCATAATAACAGAGGGAGAAGGGGAGTTAGCGGCAGATGAAAAAAGTGACCTGCTACCTGTCCTACTCCTCACAGAATATCCCTCTTGTACTTTCTGTAGGTCATACTGTAATGCCCTGTACACGCGGTCGGACTTTCCGACGGAAAATGTGCGGTCGGATCGTGTTGTTGGAAAATCCAATCGTATGTGTGCTCCATCGGAATTTCCGACACACAAAATTTGAGAGCTGGATCTAAAATGTTCCAGCAACAAAATACAATTGTTTAAATTCCGATCGTATGTAGACCAATCCGACGCACAAAGTGCCACGCATGCTCAGAATAAATTAAGAGACGAAAGCTATTGGCTACTGCCCCGTTTATTGTCCCCGATGTACGTGTTGTACGCCACCTCATTCAGAACGATCAGATTTTCCGACAACTTTGCGACCGTGTGTATGCAAGTCAAGTTTGGCCCAAAATCCGTCGGAAAAAATCTGACAGATTTTGTCGTCAGGATGTTCCGAACGTGTGTACAGGGCATAAGTCTTGTGGGGTAAGAGTGTATAAAACGTCTGCAGTGGTTGGGGAAAGAGGAGCATCACATTCAAAATCATTCTCTTGGGCCAATGAAAAAAAAGTCTCACACTCTGTCTTTCCTGCTGTCTCCCTCAATTGGTTCTTTGGAGAGCTGGGCAGTGGCACTGGCAGTGTGATTGGTGGTGGTGAGTGTAAAGGCAACTCCACTTGTTTTATACTAGGTTTCTTGCCTATCCCATAAAAATAAGAAGCCTTGACACCCGTAGAAGTAGAAGGAGGCGCTGCACTGGCAGTGGAAGTGGCAGCAGATGTTGGTGGTCTGGCAGGAAAACGAATAGTAGAACTGGTGGAACTAGCTTTGCTGGTGACACCCACTGTTGTGGACAGCATGTTTGTGGCGGCAGAAGTGTCAGAGATGCTAGTAGCAGAGACCTTGCCACTTTTTTTTTAGCAAGGTGTCCACCGCGACCACGACCACGACCACGACCACTACCTCTACCTGCCTTCACTTTTCCATTAGAACGGTACATTGCTGTTGCTGTATATAGTTCAAATGGAAAATGGACTGGTGATAGTGATCACTGATCAGACAGGTAACAAGATAGGCTATATATAATATAGAATCTATAATAATAAAAAATCCCCACAACACGGGCAGCCTCTGAGGCTATCACAACACTAACAACACTAGTATCACTATCAAGTTCACAACGCTAACACAATAGCAGCAGATTATTATGAAGAAGGCAAGTTGCACTGTAGCTTGCTTCACTATTGTTCTGGTATTGGTCAAGGAGGGTTGCCAACCAACAGTGAGCCTTTTCCTTTATGCCACATATTCTTGGGTCCTTTTGCAGGCTTTGAAGCATAACGGAGCCCACGCACCTCAAATTTTCAGAGGTATGAGAAGCAGACTCATCGGGGTCACTGAGGATTATAGTATCTGGTACTGCCTCCTCCCAGCCACGTACTACTCCCAAGGGTTCTGGGGATTGAATACCATCTCTTACTGTTAGATGTATGTCTTCTTCTGCTTCAATGTTTCCAAAACTGCCAGAAGCCTCCTCCTCCCCTCTCCTCTTGTGTGTTCTGTGGCATAGAAACAATGGTGTCTGCATGAAGTGGGCCTTGAGAGGAAAGGAAGTCCTCCTCTTCCTCGAGTGCCCTCTCCATAATGTCACGCATAATCTTCACCAGCAGGAACACAACAGGGATTATGTCACTGATGCATGTATGCATTGTCACGGCTGACCATCCATGTGGCTCTCTCAAATGGTGACAATACAGGGCATGCATCCTTTATAAGCAGCAATTGTCGTGGAGAAAAAAAAGCTGAGCCTGTTGTTGTGCCATACTCACACAGGTACTTATTGATGGCCCTCTGCTGCATGTGCAGCCGCATTTCTGAGTTGAGTTCCACCTGGAATTCCTGCTGAATTTCAGCCAACTGAGCACTGGCTGTGTATGACTGCCTGAATTGGCTACAGACTCGTCTGGCCTGCTTTAGCAGATCTTCCAACCCTGGGTAACTATTTATGAAACGCTGCACCACCAAACTGAGGACATGTTCCAAGCATGCCTAAGGGCGGACAAGGGGTTTGTGCCATTATTGCACACCACCATTCCTGGCTCCAGCTGGCGTGAACCACCTCTGGGCCTGCCCCTGCAGAGCTGCAAGAATCTCTGCTCCGGTGTGAATCCTGTCCCATAGACACACAAGCTGAAGCACCGCATGGCACCTTTTTTAGCCTGACTCATTGAATAGCCCTTTGAATGCTTAGGGGGTACTTGTGGTTCATAGGATAATTCAGCAGAGGAGGAGGGGGTAGAACTGTCAAATCTTGCATCATCACCACTAGCTGTATGAACATGTGGTGGCACAACAAGCTGCAGCACTGAGCCCCATCCTGCATCCTTCCGAGTTGCAAGCAGAGTTACCCAGTGTGCTGTGAACTAAATATATTGTCCCCTGACCATGCTTGCTGGACCACGTGTCAGCAGTAATGTGCACTTTGCGGCTGACTGCCTTGCCAAACAATGCCATCCACGTGATAGTAGCGAGCTGGAATGGCCTTATGTGAAAATAAATAGTGACTGGGAACCTGCCAATGTGATACAGCACATTCACGGGGGGCAGAATCCACCAAGACTTAAAGGCAGAAGTTGTAGAGCCAGCAGCTTTGACAAGCTTGCATTTAGATGCTGGGAATGTGGGTGGCAATGACTGTATTTTTATTTTGTTTGTTTTCCGCTGAAGCAGATGGGGCAGAGAAATTTGCCGGCTATAGTTTACAGCTGGTGGTGTTCTGCTGGCAGATGTGCTTCAAGGACCTGGGACCCCCTGCGCTATACCATCATCCCTGTCATTGGAGGCTGCTGAGAGGTCATGAGGTATAGAAGGGGCAGACTGAGGTGAGTAAGGAGGAGGAACAGACTTGTGTAGATTTCAGGTGCTCTTCCCAATGGCCTGATTGGTGGGAAGTTAAATGCCTTGTCAAGCATGTGGTACCCAAATGACTGGTATTTTTGCCAGGCTTGAGACTAAGTTTGTAAATTGCAACAGAGCGATAGGCTGCACATGTGCTAAAAAAGGGCCAAACAGCTGAGCTGTGGGAAGTGACCTGGAGATACCAGCTCCACAATGTGATGGAATAGGGTGGCTGCTCTCTACTTTCCCATGGTGGCTACTCTCTACTTCTCCATGGTGGCTACCTCGTTTGGGTTGTGCCTCACTTTCCGACCTCTGCTCTATCTGGCACTCAAGCTGCATCAGTGACCTCATCATCATCTCCTCCATCCTCATT
The DNA here is from genome assembly GCA_028564925.1 of Lithobates sylvaticus. Classification (NCBI taxonomy): domain Eukaryota; kingdom Metazoa; phylum Chordata; class Amphibia; order Anura; family Ranidae; genus Lithobates; species Lithobates sylvaticus. The sequence goes on along the minus strand of CM053026.1, from coordinate 774,750,898 downwards.
ACCACTGGAGACAACTTAGCAATACGCTGCAGCTGGGGGAACATGACTGCCAATTTGTGTACCAGTGTTCACCCCTCTCTGTAGGCTCATGTTCCTACCTAACTCAACCTCAGAACCAACATCTGAATCATGTAATGGCTGTGCATCGTCAAGGAGCAAGTGCCTGGCGCTGTGTTCAAAAAACTCAGCTGACTCTTCCTGATGCTGGGGCAGGAAAAGCTGTGGACAAGGAGGCAGGTTTTGACACTCTGGCAGCTGCAGTGGACTGTGCACCAGTCTCTGCTTGGGTAATGGAGGATGAGGATGGTTTAGTAAGCCAGTCCACCACCTCCTCTGCATGCTGTGGCTGGATAGCACGGGCAACATCACTAAACAGAGGAAATTATGCCCTACCTGAGCACTGACCATGTCCCCCTTTGCTTGTGGACACATACGCTGCTGGACCCCTCACAGTGCCATGGGAACGTCTGCCTCTCCTTGTTGTCCTGCGAGACATGATGGTTCTTGTTCGAGAGTTCTTATTAATAAAATGTAATAGAGATGTGGAAATGTGTACGTGGATGCACTTTAATCAATGAAAAAGTGGTGTGCATTTTGACACAGTATATTGCAGTTTTACTGCAGTATATTATAGCCAAGTTAAATGTGCATTAATGCACTGAAGTATACAGCGTTAACTTGCAGTAATGCACTCAAATATACTGCATTAAACTTGCACTAACTCAACAAAATCTACTGTGTTAAATGGTCACTACACTCACACTGACTGAACTATCCCTAGATTCTCACTAAACTGATATTCTACACTGACAATAGACTCAGAATAGCACACTAACTGTCTAATAGTACTGAAGAGAGCCCTGATCTATCTCTCTCCACACCCATATCACACTAAAAATGGCCGCTATTGAAAGAATACTTTTTATAGTGTTGGGCGGGACTAAGAGCAATGAGCCATGATTGGATAGAGTCCTCATCCAATCTTGGCTCTGACAGTGTTCTGTGACCTGATTGGCTGAAGCTTTCAAAGCTTCAGCCAATCAGGGATTTCAAAGGACTGTGCTGAAGGCCGAACAAATGGTTGAATGCTCCGATAATTTGGGTGTTTGTCGAATGTGCGAACAGCCAATGTTCAGTCTGAGCCGTTCACCCATCACTATTGAACAGGTGTACCTAAAAAGTGGTCAGTGAGTGTATATTGTACTTTCACATCAGTCCCTGCCTTTAAGGAACTTGCAATCTAAGATCCCTAACTCACATTCACACAGTAGGGCCAATTTAGACAGGAGTCTTTTAACCTACCAGCATGTCTTTTGGAGGTGGGAAGAAACCTGCCCAGGCACAGGGACAACATGTAAATTCCAGGCAGGTAGTGTCACGATTGGGATTAAAACCGGTTACCCTAGCACTGCTCGGCGTAAGTGCTAACCACTGAGCTATATTGACAGCCTGTAAACTACTGTTCGGAATTTTTTTACATATCCAAGGCTTCTTTTTTCCACCTTTTTGAGACCTCTGATCCTCTGCCCAGGTTTTCCACCTCTCCCTTTCACTCAAGTTAGTCTCACCTGGGACACCCAGTCAGATGTCTGCAGCCTGGAGAGGAAACAGGTCTTCTCTATTAGAGATAAAGGTTGGTAATAACTATGTGGAGTCTGACCTTAGACTTGGTAAGCCTGTTCGGATTGCTGATGTGTAGATAGAGCTGAGACACGGCTAGGTTTAGTTTTTAGTTGAAAGTTTTATTTTTCCTCTGAAGCATTGTACAGCACCTGAAAATAGAACCAGTATAGTCACCGCTGTTTTCCATAACATTACTGGTACTGAAATGCACACACTCTCATTGAAGATCCCATTGAACAACTCCAGTTCCTGCTGAAAGAAATGGATAGTTATCATCAGTGGTGTTGCTTTTGGGGCTATAGCCCCGAGACTCTGTAAGGGTACCCAAGGGGAGGGGAGGCTCTCTGGGGAACCCTGATGTAAGGGGGGGCTCTCAGGGACCCTGATGTAAGTGGGGGGCTCTCTGGGGACCCTGATGTAAGTGGGGGCTCTCTGGGGTCCCTGATGTAAGTGGGGGGCTCTCTGGGGTCCCTGATGTAAGTGGGCGGCTCTCTGGGGACCCTGATGTAAGTGGGCGGCTCTCTGGGGACCCTGATGTAATGGGCGGCTCTCTGGGGACCCACACACACACACACACACACACACACACACACACATATATATATATATATATATATATATATATATATATATAATTATACATGCGTATGCCCGCCCAAGCGTATGACTTTATTTGCTATGGGCTCTAGCCCCAGATCTTTTGTAGACCTAGCACCCCCCCTGGTTGTCATATCAAATATAATTGGTCTTGCCCTGCATCTTTAAAGCTGATCTCCACCTTTACTGTGATTTAGTTAATTTGGGTAAAGCTGGCTGGTCTACATGTAGCACTACCCCGTAGGAGCCACTGGTATTTTGCCCAGGTCTTTCCAAATTGCAGGCACAAGGTAGATTCACACAGCCAGGTGCACACACACACTTCCATTTGTTGTTTTTGGTGACTAGCCTAGGGGTTATTTATTTGTAGCCATGGCCCGACCCATAGAGTCCTAATGGTGACCTCCAGAATCAGGGAGAGCTGACATCCTTTTTTGTAGAGTGGGTTACTAGGCATAGTGGGTGTAATGCAAGATGAAATAATTGGGTGCGAGTTTTTGAATGCAAACAAAAGAGATTTATTGTCGCAACAACTGGGGGAGCGAGGGTTAGGGCCTGAACACTCTTAGACAGATGCAATTGGCCAACTCTGAAACAAAATAGGCAGACAGCTATACAGGTTGAGGGCCTTTAAGCTGGTTGCAGCACTCTATTTGTCGAACTGCTGTCTCCTATGGCAACTGAACTTTGTAGGTTGACTTCAACACATATCTGTACACATACCAGACTTGGTATCTACATTGTGTAGGACCTGGCCTCCATCTCACAGCTTCCGGTCTTCTCACCAGACCTTCAGATCCCAGCTTAACAGAAGAGAGAAATGCATTTGGATGTTACTGACAGCAGCGCAAGCCAATGGCTGAGCTGCTTTCAATCTAGCCAATCAACCGGCCACGGTGAGCAGCAAAGAGGATGTCGGGGGCGAGCGCGGGACTTTGAGGGGCCAGGTAAGTAAAACGGGGGGGGGTATAGTTAGATGATTTTTCTATGCATTAAGGTAAATTTTTTTTTTGTTGGGGGCGAGAGCGGGACTTCTAGGGGTCGGGTAAGTAAACCGGGGGGGGGGGGCCCAGTATAGTCAGATGGTTTTTCACCTTAATGCAGAATGCATTAAGGTGAATTTTTTTTTTAGGCAAAAAGTCAGTGGCTACAACTACCAATTAGCCAGGCTAGTTACTAAAATAATCAAGGTAAATTCAGGAACACCTCATATAGACTCAAAAAATTTAATAGTGCAGCGCAAAAAGATAATCTAAGAAATAAATAAATATAAAAATTACTACTTAGTAAATTTGTTAGCAACCCTGCCTAATACCAGGGTGCTACATATGTATTTTTTTATTTTTTGAGAACTTGGATAGGGAAGGGGATTTAGTGGGATACTCCAGGAACTATTCACAACTGAGGACATATAGCTGATCTCACAGTTAAGCTCTGGTGACGTCCTTGCTGAAAAAATATGGCAGACTTCCCCCTTGTCAGTAGCAGCAAAGTAGTTTCAAGACTGAACAAAGTCCCTTAGTAGCAACAGTAACTAGACAAAGCTCTTCAGAACACTAGCCATTGTTTCTTTGGACCCTTAGCTGACTCTATAGCACACAATAAGGGGGTTTCAAAGCACAAGTCTATAGATCCTTTATTTTGTCTGTACTCACAAAATGTCCAGGGACAGCTGGTGGCCTCCTTCCAAATTCCAAGTGGTACTCTATATACCAGTGAAACCAGATCTTCCATAGACAGCCCATTCCGCCAGCTTGCTGTAAAACCAGGGTCACTCTCTCTAACTTCTGGTCCTCAGGTCTCCCACCTGAGGCTGCATGGCAGAACTCTCTCCCTCAATCCAGGCACAGCTGACCCACAGAGCAGCAGGTGCCAGGGAAGCCTCGGCTTGGTGCAATCCTCTACATGGAAAACCCAGAACTCCAGTATGCTCTCTAAATAAACTCAGGCTCGACCAGTGATGGCACTAACGCCGTTACTTTAGAGGGTTACGAGTAATCTAACTGATTACTCTTCCCCTCGCGGTGATCGGATGGCAGCAGCCATCCCTCCATACCCTGCCAATACTCTGCAACACCCTGTTAATACTGCGCAATACTCTGCAACACCCTGCCAATACTGCGCAATACTCTGCAACACCCTGCCAATACTGCGCAATACTCTGCAACACCCTGCCAATACTGCGCAATACTCTGCAACACCCTGCCAATACTGCGCAATACTCTGCAACACCCTGCCAATACTGCGCAATACTCTGCAACACCCTGCCAATACTGCGCAATACTCTGCAACACCCCTGCCAATACTGCGCAATACTCTGCAACACCCTGCCAATACTGCGCAATACTCTGCAACACCCTGCCAATACTGTGCAATACTCTGCAACACCCTGCCAATACTGTGCAATACTCTGCAACACCCTGCCAATACTGCGCAATACTCTGCAACACCCTGCCAATACTGCGCAATACTCTGCAACACCCTGCCAATACTGCGCAATACTCTGCAACACCCTGCCAATACAGCGCAATACTCTGCAACACTCTGCCAAAACTGCGCAATACTCTGCAACACCCTGCCAATACTGCGCAATACTCTGCAACACCCTGCCAATACTGCGCAATACTCTGCAACACCCTGCCAGTGCCAATATTGCGCAATACTCTGCAACACCCTGCCAGTGCCACTACTGCGCAATACTCTGCAACACCCTGCCAATACTGCGCAATACTCTGCAACACCCTGCCAATACTGCGCAATACTCTGCAACACCCTGCCAATACTGCGCAATACTCTGCAACACCCTGCCAATACTGCGCAATACCCTGCCAGTGCCAATACTGCGCAATACTCTGCAACACCCTGCCATACCCTGCAACACCCCGCCATACCCCGCAACACCTGGCCATACCCGGCAATACGCGGTAATACCCAGCCATACTTGGCGATACCCAGCCGTACCCAGCTATACCCAAACAATATTACAGTTGGGGAGATGACGTGGATATTACAGTGGGGGCTTTATGGTGGTGGAATTTTCAAAGGTTTTTGCAAATTCAATTATTTGCTGATCCGAAAAATGATCCGATCCGTGACTCTGCAACGATCCGATCCGTGAGTTTGGGGGGGACAGATGTACAGGGGGGGGAACAGATATATGTGTGGGGGGGGGGAGGCAGACGTGTAGTGGGGTACAGAGGGGGAACAGATATGTGTGTGGGGGGGGACAGACGTGTAGTGGGGTACAGAGGGGGAACAGATATATGTGTGTGGGGGGGGGGGGGACAGACGTGTAGTGGGGTACAGAGGGGGAACAGATATGTGTGTGGGGGGGGACAGACGTGTAGTGGGGTACAGAGGGGGAACAGATATATGTGTTGGGGGAAATAGACGTGCAGGGGGAACGCGCCCCTTGCTTACAGTAATACTAGACCCGCCCCTAAGAATATTTAAAAAAAAAGTCAGTTACTTTGCTGAGTAACTAATTACTTTTCCAATGTAGTAACTGAGTTACTAACTCAATTACTTTTTTGGGAGAAGTAATTTGTAACTTTTTTAAAGTAAGATGACCAACACTGGGCTCGACCCACCTGTGTTTGGCTGGAGCTTTATTAATATCCATGCTGTGGTCTACATAGTGTCCACCTATTCATCCAGAACCTTCCTAGGTTACTTGGATACAGAGTAGACCAGAGGCAGTCCAAACCAGCAGTTGAGCACACTGCGCAGACTATACTAATCGAGCATGACTCTCTGTTAAGCAGGGAGCTAAGTCAATTTCTGTAGCACCCTCTACCTTAGGTAGGTTGCTAAAGGTAGTTTTATTTTATTTTTTTTCAGCCAGTGCAGGTAAATTTAGGCAGGCCTAGGCCTGTTTGCTTTTGATCTGGGGGGCTGGGAGTAGTTTGAGAGTAACAGCAGGGGGCTTCATCTCTCTGGCGTCTCCCTCTGGTTTCCAGAAGGTTCTAAAAAAGAGGTGAGGAGAGAGGATTGGAGTGGCATGAGCTGTAGCTGGGAGCCCTGACCAATCCCCCAACTAGAATTGGCAGAAGTTGTCGTGTGGAAGAACTGAGTGATGGTCTGTCTGGGGGGGGGGGTGGGGGTTCTTTGGGCTGGGGCTCAGAGAGCTGGGAAGGAACCCCTCCATACAACCCAAATGAAGGGAATCCTGAGCAGGAGAGGACTTGTCGGGCAAGTTATCAAAGGGATCCACCTGTGGTTCGGTGAGTGACAGGCACAGTCAAAAGATGAGGGAGAGACATGCCAGGAGTGGATGTAGAGCCAGAGGGAGAGACTGTGATGTTACTGGCATTTGAGACCGGCTTCTGCAGCCAGGAGGGTTGGCAGGGTCTGCACAGGACTTTCTGGGATTAGTAGTCTACCTAAAACACAGCTAACACAAAGACGTTTTTCAGTTGCTATTGGTTGCTACACCAAAGGGGACTGCATACCCCTGCCAGCAAATGGTGAATCCTTAGCTGTTATGCCTTATTCAGAGTGGGACCTGACCATGTACTAGCTGTGCCAGGAATCAAGCATTGTGTAGTAGAGGAAGCAGAAGTGACTCATAAGTGAAGTGTTGGAGGAGTATGGCGCTTTAGAGGCTGCAAATACAGATTCCAAGTCTCTTTTCTTTCGTTTAAAGTTAATTATCTGGGCATCCCATGTCCCCTTTACCCCATCCAAGTTAAATCCCTCAACAAAAAGTGTAGTTGCTGACTGTTCATTGTTCAGTGAGGAGTGACTGGAAGTGAATGCTGGGCTGTGCAGGGTGACAGGTGGAACTACAACGACCACACGGGGCACCACTAAATTTCCATAGCAGTTCTCCTGTTAAAGCGGAGTTCCAGGCTTTTTTTTTTTTTATTAAGTCAGCAACTACAAAAAGTGTAGTTGCTGACTTTTAATAAACAGACACTTACCTGTTCCATGGTCCAGCGAGGCCGTTGAATGGGGTGTCGCTCCTCTTCCCCCCTCCTCTCTGCCGGCGCCTCCATTTCCACTCTGGGCACCCGGCTGTGACAGCTTTCGGCTTCACGGCAGGGCGCATGCACGTTTCGCGCTGCGCTCCCGGAGTGGCGAGGCGATCTCCTGGGACCTGTCACGTGTCCCAGGAGATCGCCTAGAGGGAGGGGCCACCTAAAGCAAAAGGAGGAGTCGCCTTGGTGGTCCGTGGGTGGAAGGAGGAAGTTGGACTGGACGTCCCCCCCTCCTAACGAAGCACCCACTCCCCCTCCCCCCCAAAAAAAAAATTACATGCCAATTGTGGCATGTAAGGGGGCAAGAAGCTGAGGTTACATTTTTGGGTGGAACTCCGCTTTAAGCAGAGGAACAAAACTATATTGCACTAATCCTAGCACCTATCTACAAGGGTGCTACATATATTAAAGGATGCACCCACTGGGCTTACTGTGTAAACTGTATAACGCCTGAGCTATATCATTTATACAGCGATGTGATCTGGTAGTTAGATAAGGAACTTGCCTTCCTATTCTGGGATAAGTGCTGACCCGAGGAGTGATCCACAGACTGGGGAGAGCTCTGATCCGACGATTGGTCCACAGACTGGGGAGAGCTCTGATCTGACGATTGGTCCACAGACTGGGGAGAGCTCTGACCTGAGGAGTGATCCACAGACTGGGGAGAGCTCTGACCGGGAGGAGTGATCCACAGACTGGGGAGAGCTCTGACCGGGAGGCGTGATCCACAGACTGGGGAGAGCTCTGACCGGGAGGAGTGATCCACAGACTGGGGAGAGCTCTGACCGGGAGGCGTGATCCACAGACTGGGGAGAGCTCTGACCGGGAGGCGTGATCTCTGGGGAGAGCTCTGACCGGAGGCGTGATCCACAGACTGGGGAGAGCTCTGACCGGGAGGCGTGATCCACAGACTGGGGAGAGCTCTGACCGGGAGGCGTGATCCACAGACTGGGGAGAGCTCTGACCGGGAGGCGTGATCCACAGACTGGGGAGAGCTCTGACCGGGAGGCGTGATCCACAGACTGGGGAGAGCTCTGACCGGGAGGCGTGATCCACAGACTGGGGAGAGCTCTGACCGGGAGGCGTGATCCACAGACTGGGGAGAGCTCTGACCGGGAGGCGTGATCCACAGACTGGGGAGAGCTCTGACCGGGAGGCGTGATCCACAGACTGGGGAGAGCTCTGACCGGGAGGCGTGATCCACAGACTGGGGAGAGCTCTGACCGGGAGGCGTGATCCACAGACTGGGGAGAGCTCTGACCGGGAGGCGTGATCCACAGACTGGGGAGAGCTCTGACCGGGAGGAGTGATCCACAGACTGGGGAGAGCTCTGACCGGGAGGAGTGATCCACAGACTGGGGAGAGCTCTGACCGGGAGGCGTGATCCACAGACTGGGGAGAGCTCTGACCGGGAGGAGTGATCCACAGACTGGGGAGAGCTCTGACCGGGAGGCGTGATCCACCGACTGGGGAGAGCTCTGACCGGGAGGCGTGATCCACCGACTGGGGAGATCTCTGACCGGAGGAGTGATTTAAGTAAGTGGTTAATGAATATTCCCATTAGAGAGAAGCTGATCATTAGCCTTCTCTCTTGTGGGAACAGCCATGGATGGATCAAAATTCAGTAAGTCCTTGTTAAATGGCCAAATGTTGGTCCAGCTATAGCCACATTCAGTCTCCGTCTTACCCTGTGTAGGAATGTACAAAACTGGTCTTGTTGGTTTACTGAGTGCCAGACTTTTACTGTCATTTCTCTCTCCTGCATTTAAGGATGGCGTCTGCTGATCTGAGGAAGGAGCTGGATTGTTCTGTCTGTCTGAACATGTCTAAAGATCCTGTTACCCTGAAATGTGGACACAACTTCTGCCAGGACTGTATAGGTCGTGTGTTTGATACACTGGAGGGGTCTGGAGGCTATCCCTGTCCTGAATGCAGAGAAGAGTTCCAGGAGCGTCCTGCACCATGGAGAACCAGAAAACTGCATAACGTAGTGGAGAAATTCCTGTCTGCTCAGCCAGATCAAAAGGCGTTTGGGGTCCTCTCTATTTTATGTATTCACACTCCTGTACCTGCTGTGAAATCCTGTCTGTGTGAAGCTTCTGTGTGTGACAAACACCTGAGAGTCCACAGAAAGTCATCAGAACACGTCTTATGTGACCCCACCACTTCCCTGGAGAACAGGAAATGCTCCGTCCATAAGGATCTACTGAAGTATTACTGCACTGAGGACTCCACCTGTATCTGTGTGTCCTGCAGACTGGATGGAGAACATCGGCAACACCAGGTGGAGACTCTGGATGAGGCCTCTGAGATGAAGAAGAAGAAACTGAGCAATGTTCTGCAGAAACTGATGACAGAGAGAGAGGAGACGGAGAAAAGAGTCCAGAGTCTGCAGGAACACAGGAGGAAAGTACAAGGAAAAGCAAATGATGAAACCGAGAGAGTCACTGTCCTGTTCAGAGACCTCAGGAGACGTCTGGAAGACCTGGAGAAGAGAGCCCTGAGGGAGATCTCCAGACAGGCACAGCGGGTCTCTCTGCCACTGTCTGAAATGATCCAACAGCTGGAAATAAAGAAGGAGAAGCTGTCCAGGAAGATGGGGGACATTGAGGAGCTGTGTAACATGACGGATCCACTGACTGTCCTACAGGAATCAGACAGAGGTGACTTGTGTGATACTGAGGATGGAGATGATGATGACAGAGAGAGACATGAGGAACTCCTCCATGATGGAGGGGATCTGGATGTGGGGGGGATCTCACACATATTACACACAGGTTTATCTGATATCATGTCTGGGGTAAATGTACAGAAATGTCCAGGCACAGAGGTCTATCCACATTCTACTACAAAGGCCAAAGGTCACATCAATGCTGGTCCATCCAGGAAACGTCCTCAACCCTCCCCCACCATACAACCATCCAGTAGACCTCCCCAACCCTCCCCCACCATACAACTCTCACACCGCCAGGCTGGAGGACAAAATATTGGGGCTGTACCGCAAACATTGGGGGTTACAGACATATTGCTAGATGTGAGCACAGCTGGTAATTTTCTACATATATCAGATGACAGGAAAACTGCATCCTGGTCATCATATCAGAATCGCCCAGAAACCCCGGAGAGATTTCAGCATTCACAGGTGATGAGCAGTCGGAGTTTCTCCTCAGGGAGACATTACTGGGAAGTGGATGTCGGAGGGTCAGAGTACTGGAGAGTCGGGATGTGTTACCCCAGTATAGACAGGAGAGGAGATCAGTCAAATATTGGATGGAATAAGAAGTCCTGGGGTTTGAGGAGATTTGATAATCAGTACTCGGTTCTACATGACACTAAGAAGATCCCATTACCCGGAAATGTCTCCAGTAACAGAGTCAGGATAGATCTGGATTATGAGGCCGGGCGGATCTCCTTTTATGATCTGTGTGACCCGATCCGACACCTCCACACCTTCACCACCACCTTCACTGAGCCCCTCCATGCTGGGTTATGTGTATGGAAAGGTTCTGTAAAGATATCTGAAGGGAATCGGAGATGAGAAATCTGCCCGGAGACTGGTGACATTACAGGGTGGAGAATCTGATTGGTGTAGTACTCGGCTGATAGCTGGAAGCAGTGAATAAGAACCAACATAACTGATATATTCATAAAGCCACAGGCTCCGGGGCCGTCATCTTCATCCTAAACCTCACTTCACTACCTATTGTGTCACTAACCAGGGACAAGCACGCAGGAGGTCAGATTTTGTAGGCTTCACTTGCTGCATGCTTGTTGTGGGTGAGTGTAACACAAGGTAATGTGGTCAGGATTGAGATTACAACCCTGGAGCATTTACCATGTATCTGAAGTCCATGTGTTTCAGTCTTGGAAGGAGCGGAGAAGGATTAGATCCTCTCTCAGATTTTTAGTTCTTTGTGCCCCTGTTGTAGATTTTTTTGTTTCCTTTTTTTTTTTTTTTTTATATATCCTCCTTTTATATACATATTTTTTTTTTCCTTATCCTCCTTTTTGGTAAAATGTGGCTATAGAACAGTAAGTGCGATTAAAAATCTTTACTGGAACCCCCAGATAAAATTCTGACGGGTTCTAACCCTCACCACCACTCCATCCAAAACTAGAACAATTATTTTTGTTTAGAGACACAATTTGATATCCACATTCATATATTTCTGTCCCCATAGGTTCTTTTACATGGGAAATACATTTTGTCTGGGATTGCTCCTCACTGTGATTGGCTGTGATTATTGTGACCATTAATACAGCCAGTGCTAGTCTTGTTCCTATTGGTTATGATGTACAGGGGGCGGGAACGATATCTGTCACTATCAATGTTTTTCTTTTGATAATAAATGTGTAATTGATGACCGGATGTAGGTGATCAGCGATGATTGCTTGTGGGGTAGTGTGGACAGGTGACGGGGGGGGGGGGGGGGTATACAGTCTAAGGAAATGGAAATCCTCGGCTCTGTATATGGAAATATTCATCAATGATTGGATAGATAGATATAATATAGCGCACCCCCTTAGGAGCCACAGATTAACTGGGATCTCCCATTCTTGCACAGCCAGGCACACCAAATGTTATTTATTGAGGGTCACTAACTTGCATAGGGATGTGAAATTATGGGATGCCCACTTGACTTCAACAACAAAACTTCAGGGACATTATTCCTATATACAGTCTCCTATATACAGCCCCAACATCTTCCTCCAGCACACGCTTGCTCCAGCTATGTCACTCTCTGTGATGATCAGACGGACTCCAGTCAGAGGTAGCAACAGCCCCTTACAGGCAGGGACTTGAGGTCCCTATGAATATACTGTAGAACAGTAGGAGTGACCCAGCTAATACTTTCACATCACTTCCTCTCTGTGGTCAATGATCCCAGCACCACTGCTTCAGGCACTGCCAACCCAGCTGGCTGCATCTGCCTCTTTCAGTAGCCCTCTAAGCTAACATCTCCATAGCAGTCCTTCAAACTGGCCCTCACCACCTCACCTGGCTGACTCTCAGGAGATCTCCTAGGGAAGGTTGAAGACTTAAGCACACCACTGTCTTCAGGAAGAACTGGCTACATGTGGTAGTCTCCACCCTTGTAAGCCCTCAGTAGTGGTGACCCACTCACACTCTCCTCTCTCTTTCTCCTGTGCCTCCAGGAAGGGCTTCTTCCAAGTGTTATGGCAAGATCCTTCCAGCACCCCAGCCCAAGGTAACCCCCCCTTCAGAGTACCCTTTAGGGCCACAGACAGCCTCCACAGCACTATAGCTGCATCTTCCACCCGACTCTCCTGCTGGCATGGCCCGTGTCTATTTATGAGGTTGTTATTTGAAGATTTCTCACCCCTAAAAGTAGTGTATGCTTCATGTGCTAAAGGTGTGGGATATCCCTTTCCATTACATTTTGTTTCAGGAGGTGACCTTGTGAAACATGAGGGTTGATTTATTTTAACTAGAGAGTGCAGAATATGGTGCAGCTGTGCATAGAAACCAATTGGTTTCCAGGTTTTATTGTCAAAGCTAAAATGAACAAGCTAAGGTTAGAAGCTGACTTTGCACTCTCCAGTTTTAGTAACTCTCCCCCGATAGTCTTCATCACGTGTTAAATTATGTTTAAGTCGACAAAATTTACTTTTGGGGATGTTGGCAGCTATGGAAATGTAGAAGAAAAATTGCCTGTGGTTGTTTTAACATAATTTTTTGCATAAAGTTTGTTCCGTATGGCACCAATTTTAAATCAGAAAAGGTAAGATTGTCTGGATCGCAAATGAGAGGCCTAGGGTGTTGGAGTTCCAATATGTAACAAACTGTTCTACCAAGGATTGCGGGCCATCCCAAATGATAACCTCAATGGAACTATCAAAAAAAATACTGTATTTTTTCGAATAGGGTTTTTTGTGCCAGACTGGTTTTACCACAGGCCCATAGTCAGATATGCATAACTAGGGGCAAAATGTGCCCCCATAGCTGTGCCCTGCATTTGTAAATAATAGTCACCATCAAAGGAAAAATAAGTGTGTGTGTGACAAAAATGAGTGTCATCCATTATAAATTGGGCTCGTCTGTGATTTCAGTGGGTCTTGGGTGAAGAAGTATTGCACTTCTCTAAGTCTGACCTCCATGGGTGATTGAGTTATACAGGAAATGAACATCAAGGGATACCCACAGCTATGTTGGTTCCCAGATC
>CM053026.1:774732250-774737034 GCA_028564925.1 Lithobates sylvaticus | reverse complement strand
TTGTCACCCACAGAGCAAGAAAATAATACTCCCTGATTTCTATGCTGATTTTTCTCCCTTGCGCAGCTCCGCCCACTTTCCCAGGAAACACTGCAGTCAGTTTCCTTTAAAGACCGGTCGCTTCCACCATGGCCTCAGTTGTAGTGTTTCCTCCGCCATGGTGGAAGCGCTGCAGGGAACCAGGGGGGTGCTACGCTTTCTCCAGGTGGGGGAGAGTATGGGGCATACCTGTATTGTTTTGTCTCGGGGCCAGCCCAGATTCCTCCCTTACGTGTGGTGTAGACTCCGGCGTCCTCTCCTTTTCATACCCAGCGAGGGTCAGGCTGCTGGGGGTCTCCGTTCCTTTAGACCGGCGGCATGAGGCTTGGAGGTTTTGTTGGTATTTTCGCGCCTCCTTTTTCCAAAGTCTCAGGCTTTATGGGTTACGATGGCGAGCATGTCATTCCGGCAGGGGGCGTGGCTTCCAGTTCCGGCCGCGGAAACGCAGGAGGAGGGGACGGTCTCTCTCTTGGCTGATGTCATTTCCGGCCCTTGCAACGGTGAGCGGACCGGGAAAATCAAACATAAAAAGCATACCAGCGCCATTGTAGTCCTCACTTACGATGGAGGAGGAACAAATGGCGGTGGCAGGAGCCACTCAAGTCAGCCAGGCCCAGGTAAGCAGGGACAGTGGTCTCTGGTTCTTTACTCTATGGGCCATGTATTATATCTCTTACTTATATTCTATGGGAGAATTTGGGAGCCTGCAGCACTCTTCCTGTTTGCCTTAATCAGGAATAATGTTTAAATTATCCATTAGAAAAGTCAGTCTGTGGGGGGATTCACTGGCTGAGGTTTAAAACAGCAGTTAAAGTGTTAACTCTTCTATTTGGCAGCATGTTATGTTTTAATGATTGATACACATATTAAATTGAGGAATTGGTTATTTTTTGGTGTATTTCAGAAAGTGAAAGAAAAGACCAAACATTCCTCCCCTCCTATTAAGAGGAAATGTCCGTCATGTAAAAATGTACTAAGAGTCCTGGACCAATATCGAGCAGTTCAATAGAAACCGTCCAACATTCGGCCCACATGTGCGACAACTAACCCTGTTTTATTGTACAGTATTCACCAGCAGCAGTTTTGAAATGTATTTGCTTTTGAAGGCACAAGCTACAGATATGACATCCTTGGCTCAATACTTGGTTTGTCATTCACCCATTACATCATGTTAGTCTGATAGTTTCCATTATATGAAACCATAGTCACTGCTTGACCAAAAGGTCATTAGACCATGTGTATCCACAACAAATGCGCCAATATGGCCGATTCGCAAAAGTACTGACAATTCGTGGAGATTAACAATCGATTACTGCAAATTGAACAGTGTTACAAACAATTGCGCCCCCACAGTTGCATCTGTCCCGGATGTCTTGAGCATGTTGAATTCCAAACACAAATATTTCACGGCACTGGATATATCAAACTGTTTTTGGTCACTCCCCTTGTCAGAAGAATGTCAATACAAATTTGCATTTACGTTTTTGGGAAACCGGTATACTTTCAATTCTGTCCCTCAAGGAATTCATAACTCTCCTACATTATTTCATGCAACCATGAGAGATATTTTTAACTGATTTTTCTTCTCCAAAGAATCTATTCCAGTACGTTGATGATTTGTTGTTAGCCACATGCGACAAAGAAGAGCATTAGCGGCTATTGGAGGAACTTCTACAGATCCTAGGAAAGGCGGGACTGAAGTGTAATCCCATTAAGGCACAATTGTTGAAGGAATCTGTCTTTTCTTGGGATTACAGTGACAGCAAACAGACGTAAGATTGCAACAGAAAAGGTAAAAGCCATTCTACAATTACCTCTGCCAGGGAGCATCCCTACTCTGAGATCTTTTCTAGGATTGGTAAATTATTCACAGGCTTTCGTCCCTGATTTTACCCAAAAGTCTGCATCACTGTATGATTTGTTGAAAAGATACCCAATGGCAATGGACTGAGCAACACGCCAATGCAGTGCAGGAGCTTAAAGAAGCTTTAGCGCCAGCATTAGCCAACCCAGAGTACCAACTGCCCTTTCACATTGAGACTGTCATATCAGAGACAGCCATGTCAGCTGTTCTGTCACAGGAAATCCATGGGCAACAGAGGCCCATTTCATATGCGTCTAAACTACTATCTCTTGTGGAAATTAAGTACTCTATGTGAAAAACACCTCCTAGTTACGTTTTGGGCAGTGAGATACTTCACATACATCATAGGACTTAACCCAGTTATCCTGCACACAACTCCCACTAAATTTTTACTTACAGACCGAGTGAAGGATGGCAATGTATCCAATGCCAGATTGGCCCTTTGGGCTCTGTTGCTTCAAGACCGAGACATTAAAGTCCAACACACAAATAATCCTTCCACTAGAGCCCATGGCCTCCTTTACCAGGGAATACCACATGAATGTGATATCACCCCCACAATCATCTGCACAACAATTCTTTAGACCTTTTTTTCAGGAAAGGAAACAGTCCCTGAAAACGCAGGCCAAATTTTCACAGATGGATCATGTTTTTACGTGGAGGGTTCCCCACATGCAGGATTTGAAATATACTTTATCAATCCACAAGCAAAGACCCAAACATCAATCTTTCGGTCATGTCAAGTCAAATCGGCACAATTTGCTGAGATGGCTCCAATCGCTTATGCCCTAGAACTGATGAAATGGGACCAAGAAATTTGTTTTTTTATACTCAGATTCTGCGTGGGTCTGTAATGCTCTTATAGAATTTCTGCCCTTCTGGCACACCCACCAGTACATGTCCTCAGATGGGTCTCCACCTAAACATGCATCCCTGTTGATATATTGTATCATTGGTGCAAAAGTTGCCACTCAAACCATGGGTGTGCAAAGTAAAAGGTCATTCAGGTACTGCCCCATACTGGGAACAAAATGAGGTGGCGGATTGCTTGGCCAAACAAGGACAAAAATGGGTAAAAGAGATCAATGTATTTGCAGACGCACAAATGGGTAAAAGTCAAAAAGCCAAGGCGTATTTTGACAAAGGGGTTCGAGAATGCACTAGAGCCATAGGAGACCGAGTTATGTTCTTGGAACTCATCCCCTGAATAACAGTCAAAGTCAAAAATGGAGAGGCCCATTTTCCATTATTGATAAATGAAGTCCTTCTGTATATAAAATCAGAATAGAGGGCAAAAAAACACAAGATAAATGGGTTCATGCGAACCAACTGAAACAGTCCCATGGAGCCAAAGAAATCAACTAAAATGTGCTGCTTTCTATCCTTTTTTAGAGCCGTGAAGTCGATGTGGATTGTTATCCTGCTCCATCTGATTGGACCTACCAAGGGAGAGGAGAATGGACCACTCATCAGTGTGATCGTTGACAAGAATCTGGTCTACTGCCTAGAGGGGGAATCTGTTTTATTGCCTGTGGCCATTGTAGGGACTGTGGGGAAGCAAGTATATTGGTGGAGTCCTATTGATAATCATCTAGTCTGGGTTAACGGCGGTGCTGGGAATATCACTGACTACCGGGATAGTCATGAGTTTTCAGAACGGATCCTTGTTGATTCAGGAAACGCGGTTGGGTGATGCCGGAGAGTGGAAATATCCTTTTGTTATCTCCATCCCCTTGTCCAGCAACACTCATGCATCCACTCTTCAGTACGTTCCAGGAAAAGTTACCTTGCATGTGTCCCCAAAGACTAACGCCCCTGCTCCTACAACTTTGCCCAAAAATACAGCTGCAATCCCCTACTACGAACCAACATTTTTGGAATGCCCATCACTGCAAGAGGGACCACCTAGTGGCCTAACGGCATCATCAATCCCTGGAATATTGTTCAATAACATTAGGTTCATTCATGTACCCGTGGTACTTAATTTGTCCCAGTGGAACATGGCTGAACTTGGCTCATGTGCCCGGACAAATGTTTCTCTGTTTTACTCCTCCTTGCTGGTAGATTGAATTGCCTCCCATGCAAGCCAAACTCGGTACCCATTTGCAGAGCCAAACCTCGCTCTCCACAGGGGAATTTTTCAAATCCAGAAAGTTAAAGGGCTCGGACAGCATACTTGGGTCCATCCCAGGACTTTTTGGAACCGAGCCGATTTGTCAGCGATTCGCAGGCATATTGGAAATTTTGAACAGAAAGAGGGTTGGCAAGTGCTGAAACTAGTTCTGAAGGGTGTTGAGGGGCTTGCAGAGGAGGAAAGGTTTATGGTTTATAACATGAAATACTTTGCCCAGTTGTTTGAAAAGACACAACCGAAAATAAACAAAATCATAAATATAAATCAGAAAACTAGAGAGAGGATGGTATGGGCAAAGAGGTAATATGCACTGCATATGGGAATTTTGTTTTAACCAAGGTCACTGATATCATCCCAGATATTCAAGCAGGTAAAATCCCTGATATATTAAGGGACACAGACCTTACCCGATGGTATTGTACTCACACTAATATTAGTGGTTGAATGAATGTACATTCTGGAGACAAGTGCAAACCGTTGCCGGTTTCCACCATTCGAAATATAAGGATAGTAACACCACACCCAAATAGAGGGCCATTTTCTTGCAAGAAGAGCCCGTCACTGTGCGCCTACCGTGACCTAATGTATGTGTCCTTCACCATGTCGCTGCCAGTGTCCCATCCACAAGATGACAACTTTAACACAATGGCGTCCATACACTCCCTCTGGTACCTCGAATGACGTGTACAAGGAAAGGTTGCACCTCCCCGAAATGCTCATTCAAGTTCAAGGGCGATGGAAAGCACC